>ML682021.1:2749004-2783498 GCA_007922195.1 Podocnemis expansa | reverse complement strand
TTATTATTATTATTATTATTATTATTATTATTATTATTATTATTATTGCTTCCTAGATTGTGCTAACATCTGCAATATGACAGGCATTTTCCAAACAAATATGAGGATAGCATCCTTGCTGTGATGATTTTATACTCTGCAAGACAAAATATGAATCACAGAATCATAGAATTGGAAGGAACCATGAGAGGACATCAAGTCCAGTCCCTGCAGTCATGGCAGAACCAAGTACCAACCTAAACCATCCCAGACAGGTGCTCATTTAGCCTTTTCTTAAAAACTTCCAGTGATGGAGATTCTACAACCTGCCTAGGCAACTTATTCCAATGGTTAATCACCCTGCCTATTTCTAGACTAGAGGGCTCAGTTAAGCCGACTTAACAAGGCTGACTTAAAGGAAACTTTATTAAGTGAGTCCCCTGGCTTAATTCGACTTTATTAAATTGACTTAAGTGGCTACCCTGGCTTAAGTTGACTTTATCGACTTAATAAAGTTGACTTAAGTGGGCACATTGCATTCAGTCAACTTAATAAACTTGGCTTAATGCCTAAAGTCGACTTTAAGGACAGGAGTTATTAAGTTGACTTAAGCAAGTGCTTAAGTTGACTTAATAAACTCCAAATGTGGCCATGGAGTTGCTTGAGTCAATTTAAGCCTCCAATGTAGACACAGCCCCTGACACTGTAATTTAAGCCCATTGTTTCTTGTCCTATCACTGGCAGTTAAGGAGAATAATTTTTCTCCCTCCTCCTTGTAATAGCCTTTTAGGTTTTTGAAAACTGTAAGCATGCCCCTCTCAGGCTCCTCTTTTTAAAACTAAACAAGCCCAGTTCTTTCAATCTTCCCTCATAAATGAAGTATTCTAGACCAGTAATAATTTTTGTTGCTCTTCTCTGGACTTTCTCCAATTTCTCCATATCTTTCCTAAAACAAAGCACCTAGAAATGTACATAGTACTCCAGTTGGGACCTAATCAGCATGGAGCAGAGCAGAAGAATTACTTTTTCTGTCTTACTTCTAAAGTTTCTGTTAATACATCTCAGAATTATGTTCCCCCTCCAACAGCGTTAAACTGTTGACTCCTGTTTAGCTGGTGGTGGTCCATTATGATACCCAGATCCATCTTCACAGTGCTCCCTCCTAAGCAGTCATTTCCCATTTTATCTGTGCAGTGGATTGTTCTTTTCTAAGTGGAGTACTTCACATTTGTCTGTATTAAATTTCATCCTATTTTCCTCAGACTATTTCACCAGTTTGTTCAAATCAAATTGAGTTGTGATTCTACCCTCTAAAGCACTTGCAATCCCTCCCAGGTTGGTATCATCCGCAAACTTTATAGGTGTACTCTTTATCCCACTATCTAAATCATTGATGAAAATATTGACCAGAACCAGACCCAGAACTGATCCCAGGGTACCTCACTTATTGTAGACTTCAAGCATGACTGTGAGTCATTGATAACTACTGTCTGGGAGTGGGTATCCAACCTGTTATACACCCATGTTATAGTAGCTCCACTGAGGTTGTATTTCCCCTGCTTGTTAATAAGAAGGTGATGACAGACCTTCTCAAAAGCCTTACTAAAGTCTACATATACCACAGCTACCACTTCTCTATCCCCAAGGCTTGTTACCCCCATCATAGAGAGCTATCAGGTTAGTTTGATATGATTTGTTCCTACCAAGTCCATGCTGACTATCACTCAACACATTATTATCTTCTAGATATTTGCAAATTGCTTTGTTAATTATTTGCTCTATTATCTTTCCTGATACAGAAGTTAAGCTTAAAGTGCCACACAACTCCTTGTTGTTTTTTCACTGGACTAGACTAACACGGCTATCTCTTTTAAAATGGTCTATAATTTCCAAGGTTGCCCTTATTTCCCCTTTTATAGATGGGAAATATATTTGCCCTTTTCCAGTCCTCTGGGATCTTAGGGAAGGGTAAATATTCTAAATACATCTATTCTAAATGCTAAATTTTGGTAGCTATGCTTTTTTATTTTGTTTGATAAACTTTCCCCACCAGCCTTCTTTCTTGGAGATTGTAAGCTGTAGGTTTTTACTGCAGAAATGTACTTTGAAGTGGAATTTGAAATGTGAGGTGGTACCAACATAATAGATTAGTTTGCATATATGCATAGGCAGGGGTTTGACACTGAAGAAATCATAAAGACAGTTATGTAAGCACAAGAGTATAAGGAAGGTAGCTAGGTGTCATTGAAGAGTACAGACTAGTACTGCATAGATAAGAGAATAAAGGTGGAACAAGTGGAGCATTGGGGGAAAACTGTGAGATACTTTGAATGTATTGACAGAGAGCTTCACTTTTGTATAGTGAATATGGGCAGAAGTTGTGTGATTACATCAACTGATCAAGTGATCATGGCAGCTGCACTTTTTATTATATGAACGTCAGAGACCTTGCAAAGAAGATTCTTCTTCAAGCACTGCTTGGATACATTCAGTAATAGGTGTCTCCGTGCCAGCGCACCTGATTGATTGGAACTTTTTGCCCTGGCCTGTCAGAAGAGGGCAGGCGGCCATTGCCCCCCGCGCCACCCCGTGGCTATATATGTGGACGCCACCTGACCCCTCCCCAGTTTCATTTCTTCCACCTCTGCGTTGGTTGTGGAGCTGCCCTCTCCTTGTGCTGCGCAAGCAGCCTGTCCGTTTGATTGCTTTGTAAGACTTTCGCCCAACTGGGACCATTTATTTGTGGACTTAGTTCCACTGAAGAAGATCTCCCCTCTTGGGCCGGAACATTGTGCTCCTACACTGTTCGCCATGACAGGGTTTAAACCCTTTGCTGACAGCAGCAAGGCCTTCCCACAGGACAATCCCCACAAGAAGTGCCTCTGGTGCCTGGGCAAAAGCCACATGGTCACCATTTGCTTCATTTGCCTGTCCTTCAAGCCAAGGACAATCAAGGACAGGGAGCAAAGGCACTATGCCCTGGCCTCTGAGCAGGCTCAGCACTCCTCCCCCAAGGCTTTGGGACCTCCTGCAGCACTGCATGCCACTTCGGCACTGGAACCCGCCCGGCACTGTGCCAACGGGCCTCAGGACAAACTCGGTACCGACCTTGTACTGTGGTGCTGACACAGCCCCGCATCTTCGACACTGGGCTCCCCCCACCCCCAGGACCGGTTGGTGTCGACCTTGGTACCGTGCCATGAGATTAGCCCTGCTTCTTCAACACAGGGTCCCCCAGGGACCAGTCAGCATTGGTGCTGATCCCAATGACCCCAGAGGCAGTGGAGGCCGTGAGGGCACTCCTTCTACCCATACCTCCCTCCCAGGTGCCAGTTAGAAAGGGGAAGCCAGCCTTCATGTCCAAGGCCTGGGCACCGCAGAAACGGCACCACTCCCCCTCCCCGCCACCGGCCCTGGGCTCCCAAGCTCCAGAGCCCATCACCCCCCTGGGTGCTGGTACTGTGGAGCCATCCCCTCAGCAGCATATCACCTTGCCATCTCCAGTACCACCCCAAGGGTCCCGAGATGCACCATCATCCTTCCGGTACCTCCCCTATGAACAGTCCCTGCAGGAAGCCCCTGTATCTACACCAGTACCGCTGCCAGTACCAGGAAGAGCCTTAAACCCAGTGCCATGCTCCTACATGGGCAATTTGTTGGTGCATTTTAATCTCCTGTGCCATGTCTAGCCCACATGGGAATGGAGGTCCAATCCTCCGAAGTGCCCTCTGACACCTTATTCAGGCCAGTGTTTTCTTTGGTGGAACCAGTCACAGCTCCCCTCCACCCTAGCGTTTGGGATCTGGCCTCCTCCTGCTGGCAAAACCCGGGTTCCATCTCCCTGGTTTCAGATATGGTGGGACTCAAGTACAGAGTCCTGGTGCTGGAGTCCCCCTCACTCACTCACCACCCAGTCCCGCTGATCCCCTCCCGACATTGAGTTAGAGTTACTAGGTCAGAAAGTATACTCCTCCTCGGCCTTCCTGTTGCGGGTTACGAACAATCAGGCCCTAACCAGCAGATACATGTTAGATGTGTGGGAGTCAATACACAAATTTAGACATCTGCTCTCACCAGAGGCCAGGGAAGAGTATGATGCCTTCCTGGAGAATGGTAAAATAGTATCCCAGGACCTCCTCCTGTCAGCCTGGGATGCAATGGATATGGCAGCCCACACTGTGGCCTCGGCTGTAACCCTGTCACTCAGATTCCACCCCTTTGCCATTCAGTCAAAGGTGGAGAAATCCACCCCTCTGCCTTCCTCATTAAACTTACAGTCAAAGCTGCCATGATAGCTCAGTGGGTAGACAAGGTGTTGTTAACCTTAGAATTTGGGGTTCAAGACCTGTAAAAGGCACTTTCCTCTAGGTCCCTCCGGTATGGTCTGCAGGTGGGATACTAGTCTGGATGCAGTTGTTGCTTCCCAGATCCTTATCCAGCAGTGCCCCTCATGTAGTTCATCCTCCGGGGATGGCCGTGGAGCTGTGGTTACCTTGGCCTAGCTCTGGGACACCCTCATCCGGATGCCCTGCCGGTACAACTCCTTCTCCGTTAGCAGGACCCAAAGGTCTTCTGGCCTTAGTAGTTGCGACTTGGTATTACACTTCTATCCTAAGTGGCTACTGGAGGTTTTCTCGCTCGATGATCTCATATGAGACCCACCCCAGAATTCTGACCAGTGATTGGGAATTTGGGAGCTAGCTGCCCCCTGATAGAATTCTCTGTTCAGGGTGAGAACTAATAACAACCATAGCATGCTTATAGAGGATACTTTAGGTAATCCAAAGTGCCTAAAGGAGACGGCTGGATATGCCCGTTTGGGGTGGCATACCCTCGCTCTGCTTCCTTCGGTAGAGGCTACTTCCTTCTTCTGTACATCGAGATTCTCCCTAGAGGCCCTTCTCTCGGGGAGTCTTAATCGCGACACACACCTCTGTGCATTGCTAGGCTTAAGATCAGTTTCGTACTAGGTTCAGTTTTTCCCGGTGTACGTGGTCACGTAAACCAATGTGAGTTTAGTCCCATAGGCCATGGGATCTGGCTTCCAGGGCTTTCACAGTCACAGGTCTACCCTTGGGCATAGCTTATTGCTATCAGCTCCTCACCTCCTATACTCCTTCAGCTGATTACCAGCCGCTGAATCCAAAAAAAAATAAGGGAGGAGGAGAATAGCAGTTCCTTGTGTCTTCGCAAGGTTATCAATGCTGACAGCCCTCCTTAAAAAGGGACCATCATACTGGCATTGGTATGCCCACGTAGGCCTGAGGTATATTCTTCAAGCTCATGTGAAGTTTCCCCCTGGGCCTGTCTGCTACAGTGCCGTTGGGTAGGTCGGGCACCTGGCTTTCCCCATGTCGGTCCGGATGCCTCACTATAAGTGCGCTGTATGACGTCGCCAGCCATCGCCTTTGGTCTTTCGCATTTCCCTTTTATCTAGGCTGAAGTAATCTTTCCTAGATCCTCCCCAACCACTCTTGGTAGCCCATCCCTCCTATGGGACACCAACTGTGCCAGGTCCATATACCCATCCGGGATGTGGCCTGCAGGTGCCTCACACTGCCACACTGAGGGAAACACAGTTTAACTCCCTTCCACCATTGATTGCAGCATCGGTAACCACCACTGCCATCCCAACTACTCTAAGATCTTCTGAATTCCCTCATAGGAATTATGCCAACGCGTTTTGCTGCCAGAATACTAAATCATCTAGCCTTACTCCTCTGCTAATACCCCTTCAGGTAGAGCAGTTAGAGATGCATTCCTTGGCTATAACCACAATGTGTTAGTACCACAATTATGTGTAAGGTGACTTCAGGCTGTCCTGTCCACGCATGCCAATTGGTGCTCAGACAAACTGGGCCTACTTCTCTGCACTGGGTTAGGTCCTACAATCCCAGGCTACCATCACCTGGATGAAGGTCCTTAGTTCAATTCCTTAGATCCCTCAAGGACCTTGTTTGTAGGGCAACTACCCACATAGGAGTTATCCTGTGCTGAAGGCAGAAGAGCCAATTCCACCCACCATCCATCAGCATGGCTAGCATTCACCTATTACTGAATGTATTCAAGCAGCGCTTGAAGAAGAACGGTGGGTTACTTACCAGTAACTGTCCTTCTTTGAGATGGGCTGCTCAGATTCATTCAGATCCCTCCTCCCATCCCCGCATCTGGAGTTGGTGACTCCTAGGAACTGGGGAGGAGTTGGGTGGTGGCCACATATATAGCCATGGGGTGGTGTGGGGGGGCGGTGGCTGCCTGCCCTCTTCAGACAGGCTAGGGCATAAAGTTCTGACCAATCAGGCATTCTCGCACAGAGACACCTATTACTGAATGAATCCAAGTAGTCCATCTTGAAGAAGGACAGTTACTGGTAAGTAACCCACCATTTCAGTAATTTTTGTGGAAAATAAAAATTTATATCCAGGTTCTTATCTAGGCAGAAAGGAAAAGTCACATCTTAGATATATATTAAAGGAAAAAGCAGCTGAATCTCACAGAGGCTGACTCTTAGAAGTGAAAGAGGAAGAATCAAAGATGACCTAAAAACTGTGGGATGTGTCTACAGGGATCCTGATGGTGTTAACAACATTGATTCATAGTATGAAGGTTGAGTGGCGTACTGGAGTTCGGCTTTGACCATTTTAATTTTAAGTGTCTGAGAAGACATCCAGAAACATCAGATAAGTATGCCCCTCAAAGAGCTAGAAGAATACCTAGTGAGAGTTTCCACCTCCCACAACTTTTTGGGAATATGGCCACAGGATGGATCTGGCACTAGTTCCAGTGGATTCTCTGGTCCATCCTTCCATTGGGGGAAGGAAAGTTAGTTCCTTCTGTTCAAAGTCCTGGGGAGAGATGATTGCCTTTTTGACCAGTGGAGTCACTGAGTTAGTTGGGCTGCAGGTAAGAAGTGTTTTTAAGCAAGGTAATCACTGTAAGGATGCTGCTGCATTGTTTATCCCTAGAACAGTTTAGAATGCCCATATAGCAACACTCTTTTGTGACAAAACTGTTTGGCATGTTCACAGTGGGTGTACATTAAAGCAGGGGTTCTATCAGTCCATTCTGGGTGTTCTCAAGACCCTATCCCATAGTGCTAAGCACAGTTGCTAGGAATAGGACGTCTGCGGTTAGAATACACATGCAACACATCACATTGTGGAGAAAAAGGTACAAAAATCTGACAACCAAAAAACCTGTAACAGTTGTGATTTTTCTTTTTCACACAGACAAGAAGCTAGCACAGCCAACATTTTCAAATAACCTGGGACAAGGGTTGCTGTCGACTGATGACACTAGCAGGGTTTGTTAGTTCCAGGTTTTCCATCCAATTGTTTTGGCACTGTCTTTTAAGATTCTCTAGACATACATACAACTAACAGCCTGTCTCTGATCAAGAGAGACACTCACAAATAGAACAACAAGTGAAGTTGATTGCAAATCAGCATAGAGGTGAATGCACCAAGCTATGTGAAGAAGCTCACACACTGCATCTCTGCACTGTACATGGCTCAATGCTTTCTTCAGCATAATACTCCCTCCCACTTATTTTTAAAGATAAACACATGAATAAAAATGAATTTTGAAAGCCCTGGTGCAAATATAAGTAACTTGTTAAATCCCTTTATCTGGTATCAAGAATGATTTGCATTGGTAATGGGTTTTATTTATTTGTGTCGCAAAGAGATAAAGTTTTAAAATTGTTCCAAGACAGCTGTTTCCATTTTAGTTGTTGTAAATGGATAATCATGGAGTCTTGATGCACACAAAAAAGGTGGGGGCTACAACTATTTCCTTTCTCCATTCATATTCCTCCCTCACTATAAGTATGCTGACAAAAGCTGTGCAAAGCTTCCCTAATGAAACCAAAGAAAAACTTCCCTCATTTTGGGCTTCATTTTAAAAACAAATTTCACTGAAGTTTTCTTTCAGTGAAACTTGAAGAGTTTCAGACTTCTGGTAATCTTTCAAATGGTTTTAAATTTCTTCAGGATTCACTGAAGAAAGCTGAATGCTCTTAAAGGCTCCCTGTCAGTAGGGCTGGGGAATGTGGGAACAACAACAGATCAACCAAAACGTAGAGACACTAACAGCTGACTGCCCCACAAAAGTGCATGAAGATGAACTGGTAGCAGACCATTGCCTCCAGCCTCCAACTACCATAACTCCAGGTAATAGAGGTCCTGGATGCTTTTAATCTGACCCATGTGGAGGGAGATCCTGAGTTCATATAGCTTGTCTTTGAGTCAAGTGAAGTGAAGCACAGTCAAGTGAAGTGTGCTCACCTGTAGGACATACTCAAAGTGCCAGATTTCACACAACAATAATGCTGCTATAAAAAAGTGCTTCAACAAAAGCACGACGACCGAATTTGCAGTCCAGTCAGAATTACCAAGCATTTGAAGAATTACATGAAGTATGTTGCTCTTAGTAAGTGCAAATGGTTTGATTAAATCACCTTTGCAAATCTTTAAAAGCAAACAACAGGCGTCTCCTCAGACAGACATGAGTGTGCCTTAGAACTGCCTGAAATCTGTCATTTTCTATATGTTGAGCACACTTTACTTTGCTCTGCTATTTAGATGAATCTAAAATCAAAATTGTACTATTAAAAGAAATGTAACTCAAATTAAATTGATATTTATATTAGAAGTTTATTGTTTATTATTCTTCTGTTTAAAAAGTTTGCTATCTAAGTAATGACCAGACACAACACTTACATAATCTTGACTCACAACACCAAGAATGAATAACAAATACTTAAAGCAAGCTAGGGAAGCTGAATTCATTTGCAAATTCAGTTGTATTACTTCAGGACTTAATTGGGACATTGTATTTTTCTTACATTATAACAGGTGACTTGACCTCATCTTCCTCTGTATGTTGTTTCCCAGTGTTTGAATCTTAATAATGGTGGGTTACTTACCAGTAACCGTCCTTCTTCAAGATGGGCTGCTCGGATTCATTCAGAAATTGGTGTCTCCGTGCCGGAGCGCCGGATTGGTCGGAACTTTTTGCCCTAGCCTGTCAGAAGAGGGCAGGTGGCCACTGCCCTCCCGTGCCACCCCGTGGCTACATATGTGGCCACCGCCTAGCACCTCCCCAGTTCCTGAGAGTTGCCAACTCCAAAAGCGGGGATGGGGGGAGTTCCAGAGACCGGAAATTTGCCAGGCTGGCATTGGTGGTTATCAGCATTGCAAAAAACCAGAGGAGGAGAATTAGACTGTTTTTCCCTCAGTCTGGTATCGTAAAGCACATGCAGGTCATGGGGATAGGCTGGGGACTTGAGAGGGCTGCAGCCCCCCCCCCAGGGCCTGTGGCAATGACACTCCCACCAGAGAACATCAGATACGTGAATCTGGTGCACTCGGTATCCTGCAGGAGAGGTGGGTTACCAGGAGCGGGAGGGAGGGATCTAGAGAAGTTACTTCAATCTAGTTCAAAGAAATGGTTGGGACCTCGACAGCAACAGCTGACGATCCCATAGGGCACACTCATCAGTGAGGCAGCGGGTCCAGCATGGAGGGACCAGTTGCCTGGCCCATCCTATGGTACTAGATAAGAGAAACACAGGTGGGACATTCTATGGGCCTGAAAGGTGTGATCAGGCCTCTGTGAGCTTAATGATGGCACCGTGACAGACCTCTTGGGTTGGATGTCAGAGTCCGTATCCCTGCATGAGACAAGGAAATGGCATTACTGCTACCTACGCCCTTCCCTTTCTTCTTCTTCTATTCAGCAGCTGGAAGGCAGCCACAGGAATGCTTAAGGAAAGGGGTTGGATGTGGTAAGGCTATGGCTTGGTGATGGGCTTGTGAGCACAATTGGCTCAGATGCTAGTACCCACGGCCTATGGAACCACTCACTTTTCCCTACATGGCCTTGCACCGTCAGAGACGACCATCCCGGAATGGAGCCCAGCTTAGCTAACGCTGCACAGGGGTGCACATCAGGATTGAGGCTGCCTTCAGGAAAGGCCCCGGGGGAGAGTTGGGATGTACGGAGTAGGAGATAGGATCCTCCAAAAGGGGTGGAGTGAGGGTATGCCACCCCGATGAGGTACATCCGGCCGTCTCCTCTTCAGGACATTTATGGTATATCTGAAGTGTCCTCTATGAGTATGCTAAATGATGGCATTAGATCTTACCAGGAAGATGAACTCTGTCAAGGGTCAGCCAGATCCTGAATTCTGATTGTTGAGAGGAATTTCAGGGTGGATGTAGAGTGGGCTTTCTCGAGTGCCAAACCCTGTCACAAATGCTTAGGACAGGAGTATGTTATTCTAAGACGCGCCTACTAAGACTAGGAGAGCCTTGGGTTGTAATGGGAAGGAAGGAATTGTACCCATGAGACTCCTGAGTGAGAGTCTTCAGTAGCTAGGCCGGGATAAACATGGTGCTACAGCCATGCCCTGGGGGAGTGGGTGAGCTGCATGAAAGACACCATTGGATGAAACTCTGGGAAACGACGATTGGCTCCAGGAGAGTATCCGTCTGTGGAGGTGGTTTCCAAATCGTTGTGGAGGGAGCAAGCGGTGACTATGAATGTAGTGAGGGGTGGAGGGACGAGTTTTCCTGCCTTTGACTGAATGGCGAAGGGGGAGATCCAGATGGTTTCATCACTATTTTCAGGTTATCTCCTTTGGATCTCTGACACTTGAGGGTTTCCCGATTGGGATATAACAGAACGGCCACGTAAGCGGGTGCAGCCCCAGCCCCACCTGGAGGGCACCTCCTGGTGGTATTTTTGGGGAACTTAGCTCAAGTGGTCCCCTCCAGGTGGCCTGTGCTCTGCTTCCTTACAAGCTGACTCTGCTCCGAGTCCAGTTCCAGGACCTTACCCCTCTGGCTAAGCCCAAGTCCATCCTTTGAGGGTACCGGCCACTAATACATTCTATGGCCTGGCTAACTCTTGGCCACTAAAACAGTCAATGGCCAAAGCTCACTTCTGTCCCAGCCAGTAAAACAGTCTATGGCCAAATGAACCTGTGTCACTCTGGCACCCGTGCTACTCCTGGCACGCTGAAGGAGCGGGGAGGGGCCTAGACCCACCCACTTCTCCAGACCCCAGCCTAGGGACCCTGAGTGCCTCTGCTGAGGCCTCCGTCTCCCTCCAGTCTCTCCTCACACCACATCGACTTCCTGGGCCACTTCCCCGCAGCCCCAGCCACACACAGTCTCAGCACTGGTGTCCAGCCACCATCTGCTCCCTGGCTTCCTGCTGCCAGACCACCGCTCCAGCCGCCACTGCAGTCTGCTCCCTTGGGGATCGCTGGTTCTGGTCAGCCCCAAGTGTCTGCTGCCACTCAGAGCTCTCCAAGGTGCTGGCTACCCCAGCCAACCTGCCAGGAGGAGAAACCTTCCCCCTGCAGCTTCCAGTGCAGACTGACCCAGCTAGCCCTGCTTTGCTGCTTTTATACCAGCAGCTTTGCCCTTATTGGCTGCTAGCCACCAACACCTTTTTAACCCTTGGTGCGCCTAGCAGAGCCACTGCCCTGCTACAGGCCACCTTATGGATAGAGAGAGGAAAGTGGCCTGGGTCCCCTCTGTGAGGGGCAAGACCCTGTGTATGGGGGTTCTGGCATGAGGGCACATCCTGGGTACTGGTGATTGATGGCCCAGGTTGGGAGATTCCCAGGGGGGAAAGGTTCACCGTTCACATGGTTACCCCCCCATCTACAGTTTTAGAAAAGATAGTAGAAGAATGGGGTGGGGGCCCCATTTCTATGACCTCTCTCAAGAGCTTTTACCTAAGCTGAGAGCTAACCAGAAGTAGTGAGTACTGGATGGTTCATATTTCACAAGGACCACAAGCGAGTTGGCCAACACTTACGTCTAATGGCCGGGTCCTGACATTAACGTCTGGCACTCGCAGGCAGGAAAATATTACCTGCTCCATGGGGTCAGGGAGGGTTCGGGTGCTTCGAGTTGGAAGCATATGCCCACAACCCTAATGAGGGTTGATTGGGTGGGAGAGATGATTAAACACCAGCTAGTCTTGCTGGTGGTAAGGCAAGGATGGGCAAGGCAGTGAGCTCATTTATACTGTGTGTAGAGGGGCAGAACCCGATAGAGGGTTCTCTGACCATCAGCATGGGGAGGCAGAACGCCAGGGCCTCATCCACAGGGAAACATACAGGCGTGTAGCTCCTCGTATGAAAATGACCCCATGAGGTGAGGCTCCGCTTGGTTCAGGTGAGCAATGGTGGGCGATACACTCTCTGATGTTGGGAATGTGTTCCATGAAATGCTGTATGTGGCCCACCGGGGGTAATAGAGTCGACACCCAAGGAAGTGGAAAGGGGGGCTTTTCCCCTTGGTGGTGTGTCATATACAGAGGTGTGATAGCCTCCTGGGGGCCAGGACCACTGGCTATCAGTTGCCTGAATGGGTTCAGATGGCAGGCTTCCATTCTGCCCTCCACAGTGGGTGAGGAGGTTTGGGTAGTGAGAGGGTCAAGTACTCTCAAGACATTAGGGTCAGATGAAGTGGTGTGAGTATGGGTTACGCCCTAGTCCTACCCGAAGGGGAGGAGGCTGCCTCACCTGTGAACCACCCATTCTTACCAGGAAGGAAAGAGGGAGAAGGGGTATCTGTCATTTCTGAGAGGGAGAGTCCAACAATGGTGGGCACTCCACTGTGGTTTAGAGAAGGTGATCAATGACGATATTGGTGATTATAACCAATACTGCTGACTAACGGGTAAAGAGCTCTCTTGGAGTTGCCCAGTAGAGAGGCCTTGCCAGGAGAGTCCCCCAAGTGGGATTCGAACTGAAGTTGTGATGGTGAGGATCGAGTCCTCACCAGTAACTGTTAAAGGAGGGGGGCAGCTTACTGTCAGGCCTTATGGGGCCAGAGGGCATGGAAGAGGCCCTGCCTGGAGGAGGCTGAAATATTTCAGTTCTCTCCTGGGGTCACAAGCAGTACCCAGAACAGCTGAGGTCTCCTCTGGGAAGAGGATGTCACTTCCAAAAGGCAGGTCAATCTGTTGTGAGGCCAGGGGCACTCTGGCTTCCCGTAGTCAAGCTGTGCTGCGCAGGGTTACGGCCGAGGCCATGGTACAGGCTGCCATATCCACCGCATCCCAGGCTGACAGGAGGAGGTCCTGGGAAGCTATTTTACCTTCCTCCAGGAAGGCATCATACTCTTCCCTCACCTCTAGTGGGAGTAGATGTCCAAATTTGTGTACTGACTCCCACATGTCCTACATGCATCTACTAGTCAGGGCCTGATTGTTTGCAGCCTGCAACTGGAAAGCCGAGGAGGAGTAAACTTTGTGTCCCAGTAAGTCAAGCTCCCTGGCATCCCTCAATATCGGGAGGGGATCATGGGAGGTCTGTCCTGCCCCTAAGGCCACCTCCACCACAGAATGAGATGGGACTGGTTGGTGGGTAATTGAGGGGAACTCTAGCTCCAGGACTCTGCTTGAGTACCACCATATCCGAAACTGGAGAGATGGAACCCGGGTTTTGCCAGTGGAAGGAGGCCAAGTCCCAAACGTTAGGGTGGAGGGGAACTGTAACTGGTTCCGCCGATGAGAACACTGGCCTGAATAAGGTGTCAGAGGGTATTTCAGAGGATTGAATCTCCATTTCCATGTGGGCTGAGACAGGGTGCAGAAGATCAAAGTGCGCCGATAAGTCACCCATATAAAAGCATGGCACTGGGTTCAGTGCTCACACTGGTGCCAAGTGGGCCGGTGCCAGTGAAGTTAGAAAGGCCTCTTGAGGGGACCATTCCTGGGGGCAGTACTGAAAGGGTGGCGCTGAGGCCATTTGGAGCCCCTTGAAGCCCCTTCTCCTGCACTGGAACAGGGAGAACCCTCTCGGGACTCTTGGGGAGGCACCAGGGACGGCAGAGTAATATGGTGCCATAGGGATGACTCCACGGTACTGGGACTCACAGTGGGCTCTGGTGTTCAGGGGCCTGGGGCTGGGGATGAGGAAGGCGAACAGTACCGTATGCACGACACCCAGGCCTTCAAAAGGAAGGCTGGCTTCCCCCTTCTAGGTGGCACCAGAGAAGGGGGTGTAGGCAACAGGAGGAGCACCCTCGCTGCCTTCACTGCCTCCAGGGTTGTCAGGATCAGTAGCGAGGCTGACCAGTCCTGGGGAGAGTCCTGTGTCAAAGAGGCGGGGCTATGTCGGTGCTGCTGTACCAAGGTCAATACCGAGCTGGTCCTGCATCGTCTTTTGGCAGAGTGCTGGGTGGCAGGCTCCGGCACCGAATTGGCATGTGGTGCCACAGGAGACCCCAAAGCCTTGGGGGAGGAGTGCTGGGCCTGCTCGGAGGCCAGGGCATGGCACCTTTGCTCCCTGTTCTTGATAGTTCTTGGTTTAAAGGACAGGCAGATAGAGCACGCAGTGACCACGTGGCTTTCGCCAAGGCACTGGAGGCACTTCTCGTGGGGATCACCTTGCCACACTCTGCACAGGGCTTAAATCTCGGCACAGAGGACAGTGTCAGAGCACAGTGTTCCGGTCCAGAAAGGGAGACCTTCTTCGGTGGGACTAAGTCCACAAATAGGTTCTCCCAGTCAGGCGAGAGGCTCATACAGCAATGACGGACAGGCTGCTTGTGAAGCAAGGAGTGGGCAATTCCATAACCGACACTAAGGCGGAAGAAATGAAACTGGGGAGGGGCTGGGCGGTATATAGCCACGGTGTGGTGCAGGGAGCAGTGGCCACCTGCCCTCTTCTGACAGGCGAGGGCAAAAAGTTCAGACAAATCTGGTGCACTGGCACGGAGACACCTATTTCTGAATGTATCCGAGCAGTGCTCAAAGAAGAACTATTGTGATTTGTTGTTACAGTGTGAACTGTTCCCATGACTTACACTCCCCTGCATTTATTTTCCCCCACTCTGTAATTTCCTTCATCTTCAAAGTGTCTCTCAAAGTGGGATTCTCTCCCACAAAGCTTGTGCAATAAATAAATTTGTTAGTCTAAGTGCCACAGAACTCCTCGTTTGTTTCAAAGCAAGCAGTTTTCAAAGAGGTCATACATTGACAATGATTCATTCAATCCATTTGTTGAACAGTCATGAGGAACTAGCACATCTATAGAAAATCCATGTCAGTCTCCAAATAATTTAACTGTAAAAATAAATGCCAACTTTCCAATGACTGTTACCCTAAGCAATAGAGTGACCTTCTCTAATCCACATTATAAAGTTCCACACCATGAAAGAAAGTCAGAGACCTCTCAAATCTGGCTGATTTCTTTCCTGCCATCATCACCCCCCAGCTTCACCAGAATAAAAGTAGACTTTTTGGTTTCATACAGAGAATACACACCCTGAGACTTCCTACAAGGCAGTTGCATTTTAGAGAACAGTGTTGCAGCGGTTTTGGCAGAAGCCTCTCTTTCTTCATTGGAGTGGCATTAGAAGAGGACTAGATATGTGGTAGTAAAGGCCCTTCCCAAAAAGAAAGCCAATGAATAATTGGGCATCCTATTTGGCCAGAACTGGAATATATAATCTGATAACTTTTGACAGCTTTCAGTACTCAGGGTGTTCACTTTGCTTGGGATTTTGCTGCAAATCTTCACAAATTTACAGCTGTCACTTTACTATCCATGAGGCTTTGTGTAGCAAATTATTCTTGTCAGTCTAGGTCAGGGTATGCTGCAGGGACTCCTTGCTGGCCCCAGCATTGTGGCCAAACCAGAGCCGTCGTGGTCACCGCCATCCTAACTGCATGAGCTGGAAGCAGCCCACTGGCTGTGCCATGTCCCCTAGCGCTGGTGGGGGGGTTTACAGGTGGCATGTGCTCCCTCTGTGCCTTCCTCCACTGGCAGGATGGAGCAGCACTGCCTTGCCTACCCCAGTTGGCTGCTCCTCACAAAAGTGGCTGGGGAAGAGCTGCAGCTTGCGGAGGCAGGGCCCTGAAATGGCTCCTCTGTGGAGTTCAGGCTGCTTCAGTCCAGCCCTTCAGGCCTGAACAAAGGCTGCCTTGTCCCCAGGCCATGAATTGGACCCGTTCAGTCCTGGGGTGGGCGGGTCAAAACAGCCTGAACTCCACGGAGCAGGCCATTCCAGGGCTCCATCTCCGCAAGCTGCAGCTCTCCATCAGCTGCTCTTGGGAGGGGCAGCCAGCTGCAGGTGGGTGGAGCAGCGCTGCTCCACCCTGCCAGTGGAGGGAGGGATGGAGGGAGCTTGCACCGCCTGCACACACCCCACCAGTGCTAGAGGCTGCAGCACAGCTGCTGGGCTGGCTTGGGCTCATGCAATTCTGGTGGGGGGGAATGGCTCTTCTGCTCTTTTGGGTTGCCAACCCCTGGCCTTGGTATTGATATGGCACTCACGAGTGTATTATTTATTGTTTATATAGTCACTGTATTACAAGCATGACAACTCTATGGGCTTTCTACATAGACCTCAGGTTGTCAGACTTCTTTATGGGTTTCCTAGTCTGTGAGGAGATCGCCTTCTAATTGTCTGTCTTCCCTCATTCCTACATCTGGGAAATAGGCAGTCGACCCTTACTGCTGAATGTACTGGCAATCTCAGCACATGAAGAGAAGAAAGCTCTTCCCCCAAGGCCCAGCAAACACAGATTGGAGCTCTACGTCAGCTCTCAGTATTTAGCATTCAGACATGACAGTAAGCAGCTGCTATTCCACACCCAACACACCAAACTGTGCAACAGCTCCTGTTCCCTACCGACTGGGGGTAAAAATCTTCTGACACTATTGCTGTCGGGTGCCTCCTCCTCATGGCCTGGGAGGGAGTGAAGTTCATCTTCCCTTTTCCCTCCCCACCTAGAGTCTGTTTTCTTATGTTCCAAAGGGGTAGTCTTGTTTATCAAGTTCAGCAATTTTTTTTTTTTTATGGTAGGTAAGGGGAGCTATAAGAGGGACAATAGTGATGGGGTGAATTTGAGTGGTAGAGTCACAACTCTTTTTATTCCATCATTGGATGGTCAGAGATGACCAAGAAGGGGAAGTTTCATGAAATTTGACAAATAATAATGGGTGGAGCTAAGATGACGAGCAGCTCTGGGATATGGAGGAAGTGTGGTGTTTGAAGGAATCTGGGGACTATTTACTTGGACTCCTATCAGGTGCTAGAGTTTATAAAATTTAGGAACTTACCTATTTCTATTCCTCACCTCCAAGTCATGGTCCATCGAACACCGTACCCAACACTGAATCAGACAAAGTTTGTTGTTCCACAGGAGTGCAGTGATCCCACAAGGGATTATGGCAACTGCAGTAGGACAGAATCATCTATAACACACTGTGCCTTGTACTAGTTGTGTGTAATCCCAGGAAAGGGTGAAGAAACAGAAGAGGAATGAATTGTGGGGCCTATGGGAAAAGCAGAACTGATCAATTTGCTTGGAAGGGAAGAATGAACTGTTGCATGTTGGATTGCAGGGCCAAAGAACAAGGAGAGGAAAGATATCTTTCCCTCCACTTTATCAGTCTATTTCCATTTAAAGTACAATCATTGCTTACTCCACCCCCTCCACTTTTTCCTCCCTTCTACACAGACTCTTCTTGTTTTTCTACTCACACCATTTTTATATCTTCTTCCTCTTCCATTTTACAATATAAGAGAGAAATTAGTAGGCAGAGGGAGGGAGCACATCAACCCCTGTAGGAGAGAAGAAAGGGAAGCAGCTACCCTTGTCACCAAAGTCTATCAGACCCATTTTCTGTCCTCTGCCCAGGGAAGGAGTAGCTGCCAAATGCCTTCCCTACTACTGGAACATACATCCCCACCACAGGAAAGGAGCTGGATGCCTCTGCACCATCAGCAAGGACTTACATTCAAACTGACATACCAGTACATTTAACTCCTATCGGTGTTTTGCTGGATGATGGTGGTGGGTGTGATTTTATCAAAACAAATAGTTTTATGTTTTAAATAACCCTCAAAACATTTTACTAGCCAACTGCTAGACCATAGTTGTTGATATGTTTCTTTAAAATAAAGAACAACTTTTTAAAATAATCAACTAAATCATAGTCTGAAATTACATGGATTTAATTTGCCCAGTAATATAATCCCTTCTTTAAGGGACTTAGATATATAAAGGTGGGCAACACTAAATACTCTGGAAAATCTAGAGGACATGGAAGATTCCATCACAGAAACTTTCACACACACACACAAGCACACACACACGGCCTATAGAATTTTTACTGACATGCTTTAGGGGTCATGCACTTCACCAAAGTAGAAAAACTTGAGGAAAAGGAAAGTAGGCATAGATTTACTGAAATTAAATGCACCAGAGGCGTTTTCAAATAGGAAATATGTAAAATAGGGAAATTGGATTATTTTTTAAAGATATGAAATCAAAGAGCCTGATAAAACATATGCAGGGGATTAAAAAATGGAAATGGATTAAAATAATTTGAAACAATTTTTATAAATCATGTAGTGGGATAGTTCCCCTGCTCCAGTAGGAAAAGGGTTAAAAGCCCCCTGAAGAAGGGAGCAGCTAATGGGAGCAGACAGCTGCAGAGCCAGTCAAGGCCTTGGAGCTCTGAATGTAAGAAGACTGCAGCTGCAACTCTAAGGAGTCTTCTTCTGGCAAGTAGGGAGGAAAGAGATGTTGTCAGCAGGGGCTTCGCTGCCCCGGGGAGGGACCCGTGACATGGGCCCAGGCCCCACCCCCGCCCACAGGCCCCACCCCCAGCCCATGGACCCCACCCCCTGGCCAGGGACAGGGCCTGAATCCGCCACACTGCTGCGGGTGTCTAGGCCCCACATCCCTGAGTGGGGACGAGGCCATAGGCGGCCGGGGCCCAGATCCCCAGCCGGGGACAGGGCCGCTGACGCCACGGGCGGCCGGGCCCCAGATCCCCGGCCAGGGACAGGGCTGCCTCAACTGCCAGCAGCTGGGCCCTGAAACTCTGGCCCAATTGGGCCGGAGACCGAGAGAGGGGTGGCTCCGCCAGATCGGGGGCACCAGTGCTGGGATTTGGGGAACGTGCCCCAGGTGCCAAGCTCTAGCGACAGCCCTGGTTGTCAGGCTGGTGCCAGGACCCAGGGACAGCTCTGTCTAGACTGCTGGGTCTTGGCCAAAACCCAAACCATGATACAAAGATGAGAGGTACCTGGGGTTGGCGTGGATGTGGTGCAGGGTACCTGATGAACTGTTTTGGGGGTTGAGGTGGTACCATATGTGATGTATAGGGTTCCTGGGCTGGGGCCTGGAAAAGTGGGCAGACCTGCATCCCTCCTTACCTCTCCCAGATTGCCAGTAGTGGTGATAAGATGTGGCAGCCACTGACTCGCAGTGGGCCTGCCTCGACTAGAGTAGACTATACCCCAGAAGGCGGAAATGAGAAAAGGATTCAGTTAGAGGGGTGAGGCATGAAACAGAGTGGGAGAGACAGAGCATAGGTCAGTGGATAAGTGTACACTTAAGCAATTCTCAGGAACCATCACCAGGAGGTTCCTGTCTGGTGCAACACATGATAGCGAACATTTACAAGGGAAATAGGCAAATCTTACTGAACAAACAGTAAAGAGATATGGATTAAAATAATATCTTTAAAAGTCAATGATTCAGATCAAGATGTAATTCACAGCAACTAGATAACTATTTTTTATTGATTTGTATATCTCTCCATCTTTCTTTTCTCATTTCCCTCCTAATTCAAGAAAACATATCTATTCAAAATGTAAGCAAATGAGCACTATAGAAGTCAATAGGATATATGCACAACCTTACAAGTGGCAGCTAGTAAGACAGAGCAGAAGTTGTTATAGGTGCAAGGAGAAGATAGGAGAAGTCACAGCAATAAAAATAAAGTGAGAAAAAGAGATGAAAGGTAAGATGATTTGGGACTTAATGCAGATTTTTCAGTACCTTTCAAACAACTAACCAACATTTGCATTTACATTTCCTATTTTTTCTTTGCAATATTTGTTGCTAAACTAATGAGAGATTCAAAATATGAAGTCTAAGTTAAAAATTAACATCAGTTGTTGGAATAAATAATTTTGACAGCATTTGTATTGTATTCACTGAAATAACCTGTTGAAGGCATTGCTTCTACACTGGCATGCTTCCCCTTGAGTAAACGTCTGAAAAAACTCAAGCAGCAAACAGCAGCGCATATCTGGTCAACCCAAATTCTGGTTACTGTGACATTGGATCAGAATTTGTGAGGCTTAACTTTCAAGTCTTTCACTTTATGTTGAGAAGCTGTCAGCTGCAAAGACCTTAGTAATAGAGAATCCCATGACCTGTGACAGGGTTGACGTTACCTCTCTCCAAGAAACGTATGTAGATTCTGTCTTTGCCAGGAAGCTGACAAACAAGAGACTAGTTCATTGTTAGCCACAATCTTCATAGAAGATACGGCAGAATCATTTATGTGATATCTGATTATGCTGAAAATTTACCCATTGCTTTATCTCACTGTGACATTGTAAGAGTCAGTTATCCTGAGGCTGTGAAAGTTAATAAACCTTCTAATGAAGCTTGCAGCACCCCAACTTTACTAACATTTCAGTAACCATTCATCTATGATGGGGATTTCAATAAGCATCACACCTTACAGGGCTACCCAAAATCTAGGGAAAATGGACTAATTTGCATAGTTCCAAAAGGGCAGCTGTGAAGAGGAAGAAGAGGTTAAATCACTAGTTGTAATGAGAGAAAAATCCAATGTCCCTAATAAGTCCTGAAGCAATGCAACTGAATTTGCAAATAAATTCGATCTCAGTAGCTTCTCTTTGAAGCCTTGATTTAGCATTCATCTGTCTGAATACTGCAATTAGCATATTATTAATGGAGTGATCAGGAAGATTGAAATGTTAACCCACTGTTTTTAGAGTGTTGTGATTTCTGATGTCAGATTTGTGACCATTTATTGTTTTGCAGAGACACTGTCCTGTTTGTCCAATATATACATAGAGGGGCATCTCTTGCACATGATGGCATAAATCACATTGTTGGATGAGCAGCTGAATGAGCCTTTGATGGAGTAGCTGGTATTATTAGGTCCTATAATAGTGTCTTTTCTGCGGACATGTGGGCAAAGTTGGCAGCATGGTTTGTTGCAGGGCTATGTGCCTGCTTTAACAGTTCTGTTGTTAGGTCTGTAGTTGCTTGTAATCATCTGCTTAGTGCTGTGGGGCTGTCTGTAAGCAAGAAGAGGTCTGTCTCCCGGGGCTTGAGAGACTGAGGGATCATCTTGTAAAATAGGCGGTAGATCCCTGAGGATGTGCTGTAGAGGACTGACTTGGGAGTTGTAGGTGATGACTAGCAGCATTGTTTTCTTTCTTGGGCTTCTTTCTTGTGCTTTTGAACAGGGGTATAGAAAACACGGGAATCTGAGAGGGAATGAGTTGGTGAATCCCTGAGAAGGAGGTAAAGGTGATCCCCTAACTGAAGAAGCAAGGGAGAGAGTGATGCTTGGGTGAGTGAATTGCTGACTGTGTGTTTGTGTCTTTCCCTACAGGTGATTTCTGTTAGTTGTCAGTTACTGTGGGAATTGGGACTGTGACTGTGTGATTGTCTGGGGGCTGTTTGTACCATTGTCCCCAGCTCACCTTTGATTACCCGCTTCAATTAGCCTTGTGATCATCCTTCCCCTGTGTGCTTAAAGAAGAGCAAAGGCTGACTTAGGCAGAGAAGGCCTTAAAAGCCAGTGGCTGAGTGACCAGGGGGTGCTTGTGAACAGCGGGACTGAAAACAGGGGGGTTGGAGAGGGGGTTTGGGAAGGAGTTGGTGAGGCCATGATGGTGAAAAGGAGCTGCACTGCTTGTGCCAGGGTTCCTTCTGTTTCTTCCACCTGTGCCTGTAGCCAGACAGACATCCTGACCATAAATATTTCTACTCAGATCCTGCTGTGGACTTGCAGGGACTGTGGCCTGCATTTCCCTGTCACAGACAATCAGGCGGGGGGGATGAATCAATGTGACAGGTGCCTTCTGGTGGAATTTCTCAGAAGGCAGGTGGGAGAGTTACAGGAGGAGGTGTCTCGGCTCAGGGGTATCCATGCCCTGGAGAAGTTCCTCGATAGCGTGCATGAGGAGACATACAAGGATGAGGATACTACCCAAATGCTGAAGACTACTGCTGCACCACTAGAGAAGGATGGGATGCCTATGGCAAAGGGAGCACACTGGCAGCTGGTTACCTCTGGCAGCAGACAGTGCTCCACTTCTGCTCCCATCCCCCCCTCCATTGTGGTGAAGAACCATTACACAGCACAATGGATGAGCTGGAAGAGGGATGCCATGCACCCCTGAGGCTGGAAGGATCACATCCACCATAGCCAGGAGGAAACACAGGGTTGTGGTGGTTGGGGACTCACTTCTGAGGGGGACGGAGGCACCCATCTGTTACCTGACAAGGCCTCTTGGGAGGTATGCTGCCTGCCAGATGCCCATACCCGAGACGTTACGGAGGGATTGTTAAGAATCATCCACCCCCTCTGACTACTACCCCATGCTACTCATCCATGTGGGAACCAATGATACTGTGAGAGGTGATCCTCAGCAGATCAAAGGTGACTCTGGAAGTGTGGGTGAAGGAATTCGGAGAACAGGTGGTGTTCTCCTTGATCCTTCTGGTCAAGGGTAGGTACCTTAGCAGAGACAGATGCATACTGGAGGTGAATGCCTGGCTGCAAAGATGGTGTTGTCAGGAGGGCTTTGGCTTCCTCAACCACGGGGTGCTGTTCCAGGAAGAGGGACTGTTAGGCAGAGATGGACTCCATCTGTTGAGGAAGCGGAAGAGCATTTTTGGATGCAGACTGGCTAACATAGAGAGGAGGGCTTTAAACTAGGTTTTTAGGGGGGATGGAGACCAAAACCCACAGATAAGTGACAATGTGGGAGACCCGGGGAAAAGGATGGAACTTGGGGGGTGCCAGGACTGTAACACTAGGGATAAAAGAGACTGTAGCTGAAACGTGGGGGCGGGGGTGGAATAACATAATCATCTTAGGTATCCTAATGAAGCCCTAATACCTGAGGCAAGTGGAGGAGGACAACACCAGGAGAAAATACAGGGAGGTAACTGCAGTAGAACTGAAAATTAAAAGAGGAGTGTAGGGCAATCAGCCTGGTATTTTAGGTGCCTGTACACAAATGCAAGGAGTCTGGGAAACAAGCAGGAAGAATTGGTAGTACTGGCTCAAACAAGGAACTAAGATATCATTGTAATAACAGAGACATGGTGGGATAGCTTGCATGACTGGAATCATAGAATCATAGAATCATAGGGTTGGAAGGGACCTCATAGGTCATCTAGTCCAACCCCCTGCCAGAGGCAGGACCACTCCCACTTAAACCATCCCAGTCAGGGTTTTGTCCAGCCGGGCCTTAAACACCTCCAAAGATGGAGACTCCACCACCTCCCTCAGCAGCTCATTCCAAGACTTCACCACTCTCCTAGTAAAAAAGTTTTTTCTAATATCCAGCCTAGACCTCCCCAACCGCAACTTGAGACCATTGCTCCTCATTCTGTCCTCCATTACTACCGAGAACAGTCGAGCTCCATCTTCCTTAGAGCATCCCTTCAACTAGTTGAAGGTTGCTATCAAATCCCCCCTCAATCTTCTCTTCTGCAGTCTAAATAAGCCTAATGCTTCCAGTCTTTCCTCACAGGGCTTTTGCTCCAGGCCTTTAATCATTTTGGTTGCCCTCCTCTGAACTCTCTCTAGCATGTCCCTGTCCTTTTTGTAGTGGGGAGCCCAAAACTGAACACAGTATTCTAGATGTGGCCTTACCAGTGCAGAATAGAGGGGAATGATCACATCCCTTGATCTGCTGGTAATACTTCTTTTGATGCAGCCCAGTATGCCACTGGCCTTTTTGGCAGCAAGAGCACACCGCTGACTCATGTCCAGCTTCCCATCCACCATGACCCCCAGGTCCTTTTCTACACTGCTGCTACTTAGCTGAATGTTTCCCAGCCTGTAGCAGTGCATGGGTTTTTTTCCCCAAATGCAGGATTTTACACTTATCCTTATTGAATCTCATAAGATTTCTATTGGCCCACTGTTCCAATTTATCTAGGTCTCCCTGAATCCTGTCCTTGCCCTCCAACGTGTCTACTGGTCCCCCCAGCTTGGTGTCATCTGCAAACTTACTGAGAATGCAGTCTATTCCATCATCCAGATCATTGATGAAAATGTTGAACAGAACCGGCCCCAGGAACGACCCCTGGGGCACACCACTCGTGACCGGTTGCCAGCTAGACATGGAACCATTGATTCCTACACGCTGAAACCGTTGATCTAGCCAGTTTTCTATCCACCTTATAGTCCACCTATCCAACCCATACTTCCTTAATTTGCCAATGAGAATGCTGTGGGAAACTGTATCAAAAGCCTTGCTAAAGTCAAGGTATAGCACATCAACAGTTCTTCCTGCATCCAGAAAACCAGTCATCTGATCATAGAAGGAAATGAGATTGCTCTGCTATGGATGGGTATAAATTGTTCAGGAAGGACAGGCAGGAACGAAGAGGGGGAGGAGTAGTGTTATATGTAAAAGAGCTCTATGACTGCTCAGAGCTCCACTTTGGAAGTGGAAATGAGCCAGTTGAAAGTCTGTGGGTTAAGTTTAGAGGGGAGGGCAACAAGGGGGATGTCATGGTGGGGGTCTGCTATAGACCGCCAGACCAGAAGGAGGAGGTGGATGAGGCATTCTATGGACAACTGGCAGAAGTTTCTAGATCACAGGGCCTGGTTCTCATGGGGGACTTCAGTTACCCTGACATCTGCTGGGAGGTCAGTATAGCAGTGCATAGGCAATCCAGGAAGTTTTTGGAGAGCGTTGAGGACAACTACCTCGTACAAATGCTGGAGGAACCAACTAGGGGCCTTGCACCTCTCAACCTGCTTCTCACAAACAGAGAAGAACTGATTGGGAAAGTAGAAGTGAATGGCAACCTAGGCAGCAGTGACCATGAGATGGTAGAGTTCAAGATGCTGATTAATGGAAAAAAGGAAAGAAGCAAAATGCAGATCCTGGACTTCAGAAAAGCAGATTTTGGCTCCCTTAGGGAACAGATGGGCAGGATGCCTTAGGAGGCTGATCTGAAGGGGAAAGATATCCAAGAGAGCTGGTTGTATTTTAAAGAAACCCTGCTAAGGGTACAGGAAGATACCATTCCAATAAGCAGAAAGAACAGCAAATGTGGAAGGCACCCAGGGTGGTTTAACAGAGAACTCTGCACTTAGCTAAAGCATAAAAAGGAAACTTACAGGAAGTGGAAGCATGGACAGATGACTAAGGAGACATATAAAATATTGCTCAGGACTGCAGGGATAAAATCAGAAAGTCCAAAGGACAATTGGACTTGCAGCTAGCAACGTATGTGAAGGATAACAGGAAGGGGTTCTACAAGTATGTCAATAACAAGAAGAGGATCAGGGCTGGTGTAGGTCCCTTACTGAATGGGGCAGGTATACTCGTGATGGAGGATGAGGAAAAAGCTGAAGTGCTTAATGCTTTTTTTACTTCTGCTTTCACAGGCAGGGCCAGCCCCCAGCACACTACACTGGGTATGGCAGATTGGAGAGAAGAAGAGAGGCCCTTGCTGATGGACAGTCAGGTCAGGGACTACTTAAAAAAGCTGGATGTGCACAAGTCCATGGGGCCGGACGAACTGCATCCGAGGGTGTTGAGGGAGTTGGCCGATGAGATAGCAGTACCACTGGCCATTATCTTTGAAAACTCATGGTGAATGGGGGAGGTGCTGGAAGACTGGAAGAAAGCAAATATAGTGCCTATCTTCAAGAAAGGGAAAAGGGAGGATCCAAGGAATTACAGACCTGTCAGCCTCACCTCAATCCCTAGAAAAATCAAGGAGCAGGGTCTCAAGGAATCCATCCTGAAACACTTGGAGGAAAATAGAGTGATCAGGAACAGTCAGCATGGATTCACCAAGGGTAAATCATGCCTGCCCAACCTCATTGCCTTCTATGATGAGATGACTGGATTTGTGGATGCAGGAAGAGCCGTTGACATGATATACCTCAACTTTAGCAAGGCTTTTGATACAGTTTCCCATAGCATTCTCATTGGCAAGTTAAGGAAGTATGGGTTGGATATGTGGACTGTAAGGTGGATAGAGAACTGGCTAGATGAACGGTTTCAGCAGGTAGGAATCAATAGCTCCATGTCTAGCTGGCAAGCAGTAGTGAGTGGTGTGCCTCAGGGGTCAGTCCTGGGGCCAGTTCTGTTCAACATTTTCATTAATGATCTGGATGATGGGATAGATTGTATGCTCAGCAAGTTTGTGGATGACACCAAACTGGGGGGAATGGTAGACATGCTGGAGGGCAGGAACAGGATTCAGGGAGACCTAGACAAATTGGAACAGTGGGCCAATAGAAATCACATGAGGTTCAACAAGGAAAAGTGCAAAGTCGTGCACTTAGGACAGAAAAGCCCCATGCACTGCTACAGGCTGGGGAACGATCAGCTAAGTAGCAGCAGTGTAGAAAAGGACCTGGGGGTCATGGTGGATGGGAAGCTGGATATGAGTCAACAGTGTGCTCTTGCTGCCAAAAAGGCCAATGGCAGACTGGGCTGCATCAGAAGTAGTGTTACCAGGAGATCATGGGATGTGATCGTTCCCCTCTATTTGGCACTCGTGAGGCCACATCTGGAATCCTGTGTCCAGTTTTGGTCTGTCCACTACAAAAAAGACGTGGACAAATTAGAAAGAGTCCAATGGAGGGCAACAAAAATGATCAAGGGGCTGGAGCACAAGCCCTATGAAGAAAGACTGAAGGAACTAGGCTTATTTAGCCTGCAGAAAAGAAGACTGGGGGGGATTTCATAGCAACCTTCATCTACCTGAAAGGATGCTCCATGGAGGACAGAGCTCAGCTGCTCTTAGTAGTAACAGAAGACAGAACAAGGAGCAATGGTTTCAAGTTACAACTGGGAAGGTCAAGGTTGGATATTAGGAAAAACTCTCTTACTAGGAGAGTGATGAGGCACTGGTATGGGCCACCTAGGGAAGTGGTAGAATCTCCATCTTCGGAGATATTTAAGGCTCGGTTAGTCAAAACGCCGGCTGGGATAATTTAGTGAGAGTGGTCTTGCTTTTTTGGCAGGGGGTTGGATTAGATGACCTCATGAGGGACCTTCTAACCCTATGATTCTATGATTCTCCTATTGTAATTGACTTTGGGGTACCCGCCTGGCTCTGTCAATCTGTTTCTTCTCTTCCATAGCTGGGTACCATAGTTTTAAGAATGCTTGATAGAGTTCCTGATGGTATCTATCTCTGACAGATCAGAGCAAATGCAGTCATATCTTAGAGCTTGACTGTAGACAATGGATCATGTGGTGTGTTTTGGATGAAAGATCGAGGGATATAGGTAACTATACCAGTTAGTAGGTTTTCAGTATAGGGTGGTGCTTACATGTCCATCCCTAATTTGTATTGTAGTGTCCATAAAGTGGATCTCCTGTGTGGAGTGTTCTGGGCTACTTTTAATAGTGGAGTGGAAATTGTTGAAATCTCTGTGGCAATCTTCAAGGGCATACCTACCGTGGGTCCAGATGATGAGGTGTGGTGAATGTAGTGTTAGTAGAGGAGAGGTGCTTTGGAATGAGACTTGAGGAAACATTGTTCTAATCTGGTCATAAAAATGTTGGCATATTGTGGGGCCATGTGGGTACCCATAGCAGTGCTGCTGACTTGAAGGTATAAATTATCCTCAGACCAGAAATGGTTTTGGGTAAGTACAAAGTCACAATGTTCAGCCAGAAGGTGTGCTGTGGCATCATCTGGGATGGTTGTTTTAATAGCTGACAATGCATCCTTATGTGGCCAAGATGGTGTTTTCTGGATGCTGAGGGTGGCAGGGGATTTTTAAAAACCCCTACCCTTGGGCAGAGCAGCTCCCTGCCATTATCTGACTCCTGGCTCCCGACTACCCCGGCTGCGCTGCCAGCATTATCCACTCCTGGCTTCCAGCTTGTCCACGGACCCCTGTAAGTGGCTCTGCAGCCCCATGGGGGTCCACGGACCACAAGTTGGAACCACTGGTCTAGGTACCAATGAGGCAGTGGAAAATGAAGAGTGTCTGTCTTCTTAATGGAATCCTTAGGATTGATAGTCTTTTGCCCAAACTTCAATGGCACTGAGGGCTTTGCTACCAAGAAGTAAGGGAGGACACAGCTATAGATGATTCCTGATACGGAGAGTGCTTGAAGCCTCTGTGGGAGCTTTTGTAGGGCACAGGCTCTCTGGTGCAACAGACCTTTTCAAGTTGTCTCTCTTAGGAGATCTGGCACTCCTATTGGAGGAAGCTCTTTCATTTTCACTTTCTCGTATGTTTCTTGAAGACCTGGAGGGAGTGTGAGCCAGGGGGGTGGGGCATAATGCTGCATTCTGATCACTCTGAGGCCAATGTCTCTGGGTGGTTTCCGAGCCTGAATCCAATGCAGCAATCACTCCATCATAAGGAGCTGGACTTTATCACTCTGTCCTTCTTTGAACAGGTAGTAAAAATTTTGTACAATATGGTATGTATATCTCCAAAGCAGAAAATAAGTCATGAATGGCTGCCATTCACTAAGAAGAGTTCCTGGAAAAGCAGGCAACATTTGACATCTCAGAATCTAGACATATCCCAGAATAAAAGAGGATTCCTGCGGAAGGACTTCTCTCCTATATGGAGGAGATGCAAAGACAAACCTCAACTCAGAAAAAATTGAAAAAACCCCTCAAAACAAGAACAAAAAAACCTAAATAATAATATAAAAATAAAGTAAGAAAAGGTCTAAAATAGACATGCAATGAATACTTTTAGGAGTGGACTGTGACCTGTTCCATATCAGGCCAAAGCAGTTAAGAAAGAACTGAGGGTATTTCTCCTAAGAAGCCCTCAGTATCCTTGATATTGATCATGAGGATAGATAGAACTGAAATGGGAATTGCTACCAAAACTCTCCAGTCGAAGGCACACGGAATATATGCACACCTCATGTGTAGTACTGAAACAGATGCTGTTTGAAGAAGATGAGGCTATCTTCAAGACTTTTCCTGCACATTAGTCATTAGGCTTCCAGCCCAGATAGCCCAGCTCTGTACCTTTTAATTCATGAGCCAACAAAACAGAATTCTTCTAAGGCTATGTACTCAGTTTGATTAGTTCATTGTTAACTATGAAACTTAAACAGAAAAAAAATTACTGATGCAATGACGCAATGATAAATTATACATCATGGTATGGTAATAAAGTTTACCAGCAATTCTGGCTAAATCCCAGCTGGAAGACTTCCCCTTCATCAGAGCATGCCACACAAAAACTCATTTAAATGTCTAAGCATAATTTGCCATCTGAAAGTTTTAAGCCAGCTGCTCACAAACACACTTATTTTCTCTAACTTCAGTAATTCAGACAGATTATTTCCTTGAGCTTCTGGCTGAAGTTAGGGAAGCTGTAGGTTTTCTCTTCTTCTGATGCTACTATAATTATCTTAGTGTGGTCTAGCACAGAATCTGCCATTCAAGCCTTCTTTCTAAATATCCTCCTTCATTAGGAGCTTCTTTTAATTGCTCTACAAAACCATTCAGAATGCAGAGTGGGTGATTTTTTTTTTCCCTATCTGTTTCAAAGAGAGGACTCAGGAAAGATTACTTAATGTATCTGAAAGAGAAGTATCAGTTGCTTGAGTGAGCTTGTTGCAAGATTCAGCTATGTTAGGCAATCTGGCAGGGATGATCTAAGTGTTTTTGGTCCTGGCATAGAGAAGGGGGCTGAATTAGATGAGCCCTGTTGGTCCCATCAAGTCCCACTTCTCTATGATTCTATCAAACTCTGCCAGTGCACCTCAGCCCTCACTGGCAACTTTCTGCTGCCCAATCCTGTCAGAGTTTGGCATGCATGCCTAAGAAATGCATAAGTAGAACATCAGAATAAGTGCTGGAGTTATAGAGTGGAAGGAGAGGACACTAGCTGTGGTGCTGCTGGAGGTGACCTTTTTCTTGCTGAAACTGATCGCCTCATTCTTTTCTGTTTTGGCAGGGGACTCACAGATGTCCTTTTGGAGTAAACATCTGTGCTTTTTATAGTGAAATACCACGTTTTCACAACCAAATACTGGCCCTTCTGGCCCTCAGGTTTTTAGTTGTTGGCCCTGAGGCCAACTGGCTGTGGGGCTCCAATCCTTCTCCCTTGCCATACCTCCCACCTGTTTGCCTTTCTCAGTCAGTTTACAGATTCCTGCCTTTACAAGGACAGCTCAGCTCATACAGCTGCAGGACCTGAGTGGAGGCAGAGGCTCAGAGGATAGCTCCCTCCATTCTGCCACACACCTTCTGCATTAAGAGGCCAGCAGCTTAACCCAATCCTTACTCCAGTTTGGTCTCACATAGTGGCTCACTCTTTTCATCCTGTCAGTCTGTGGAGTTCCCATTTGTCCCCAACCTCAGGTGAGTCTTGTCTTTGCCTCCCCTATAGGGGCACTCCTCCTTCCAATGGTCCTTCTCCCCAGAGAGTCAGCAACACAGTCCCAGCTTACAAGGCACCTCTCCCTGTGCCCCTGAGCACTGTGATATGGGTTGTTGGTGGGCTAAGGCCCTGAATGCTTGGGGCACTACTGGGAGGTCCTTTGACCCCTGCCTCTTTGGGAACCAGTTCTGTGGGCTGAACAGGATTTAGGCTCTCTGCTTTTATCTTCTCACCACTTCTGAGCCTCTTTCTGTCATCCTTGGATTCCTTCTAGCCACCTTCCTTCTTTCTCTCTTGCTTCTGTCTCAGGGCCAATTCTACCTGCCTGGTAGGCCCTCATGGTCATTTGTCCTCCCATTCCCCTCCTTCAAGGTGCTCTTCTTGATCTTCCAGCCTCCCAGGAGGGAGTCCCCAGTTCATCCCCAGCAGGATTGGATATGGTAACCAAGCAACTACACCCATTAGTTGCCACTTAAACATTCCCTGGGCCTTCAGGAGTACCTGCACCAGCAGATACCACTTGGCATCCCCATGTACACATCTAACCTGAACTTTGGGCCTAGCACCCTCCACTGTCACCTTACCACCTCCCTCTGGACCAGTGACTGGGTGGAGGTGGAGTTCACTGTCTCCCTTCTTTGGCTTCTTCCCTATCTTCTTGGGTATGTAGGCCAGCGACCAGCTTCTAGCCTGCCCCATCTTTCTTCCCACCCAAAAAAGTTCACCAATCCACATTTCATTCCTAGACAGTCTTTAGTTAGTGGCCAAGGTGGTCATATTGCCAGAAGACCAGTTCCCAGCTGTGGTTGCCTCCTGATTCAGCTCCCCTCTTGGGTGGAGGCTCTGAGGTCTTCCCCTAGGTCATTCAACTTCTGAAGGCCTCCTCACTTTCTGAGGTGCTTCAGCATCTATGGACTCTTCAGTTATCCACACTGCATTGCCTCCCCAGCCCCACTGATGCTACCACACCATCTCCAGTAGGCTCTGAGGGAACTGTTCAAGAAATAGAACATCCATTATTCCTTCAAACATCCTGCTAGACAGGCTCAGCCACTGGGTAGCCCAGTCAGTGTGCAAACATTTGGGGCCACAAATTCTTTGTCCAGCTGGTTTGCTAAAGTTCTGGTGATATCATTCCACCAATAATCTTACTCAGTCTAGAAGTGTGGCCTTTATGATGACTTCATAGTCTGTTGCCTGGGTCACTCCTAAGGCCATGCAGGCCACTTGACTTCTCTTCCTAAATAGGGAGCAAGGCGCAGAAGACATGTTGTCTTCTCCCTCTCATTGCCACCCTCTCAAAAGTTCCAAAAAAAGAGCTGGGTCATCTGTCAGGCCCATCTTTCACAGCTTCCACTAGGGTCCACTAGTTGGACTCATCATCTTTTGCAGAAACTGTTGTTGGAGGGCCACCTGTCCTCAGATGGAGCCACCAGCCATTTCTTGCATGGTGCTCACCAGCCATTTCAATGTTTCCTCCATTTCTGCAGGCCTTTCTTCCAAAGGATTCTGGAAATACCAATGTCCTGCACAAGTCCCCACTGTCATCAGTCATCTCACATACCCTTTCCCAACACAGGACTCACTGACACCACTCTGGAGTAAACACCCATGGTCCTGATTTACAGTGAAATACCACCGTGCCACAACCAAAGCTTATCTCTGAGGTCAATTGGTTACAGGACTCCAACCCTTCTCCCTGGCCACACTCCCACTGCCTCCTAGCTTTTTCTCCCAACCAGCTTATATATGCCTGCCAGTAGGGGGACTGCTATTCTTTATCACCTAATTTGCTGAGCCAGGCCCTATTTTGCTCACACAGTTGTGGGGTCTTGCTGGCCCACTCTTATCTCAGCCCGGTCGACTGAGATGGGGGCAGAGGCAGAAGCTCTGAAGGGGTTAGTTCCCTGCCATTCTGCCACACTTGCCCACTTACATACTGCAGGCATTAAACGTTTATGTTTGCTTTCTTAAAACTGTCAAAAACTGGTTAGTTTCATAGGGTGTTTCACCAGAACTATTCTCTCTGGAAAGCTGTCCCTACACAGATGTTTTGCAATATGATTAATTTTAGGCCAATTCTCATAATTTCCAAAAATCTGCAACTTCCTTTAAACAATTAATGACATTCAAAACAGTTAACAGTAACAGCAATACAAGATAACATTTAGATACTCTTTGAGATCCTCTAATGGATGTGCTATGTCTCGGCAGTGTTTTAAACCCACAGCAGCGAGACAGAAAGCCTGTGTCTACAGACTTGGGCTTGCCAGGCTCACACTGTGGTTCTAAAAACAACATGGAAGACATTGTGGCTCAGGCTGGAGCTCAGGGTGTAAAGCCTGAATGATTACACTTCTGTTTTGAGAGCTAACACAAGCTCTGCATGTCTGAGTCAGAGGACCCAATCTCTCAGACTTGCTGCCATCAGTTTCAAAATGTAGTATTGATGTACCTGAGTGTCTTGTGAACACTGACTGCCTTGCAATCTCAGTCAGGTAGATAAAAATCAACATTCCTGTTTTAAAGTCATGAGATACAGATTCAGCTGTATACTTACACTATATTGGGAATGCTTAATTTTTCATCTTTTGTCTTTCTCTTTTTGTGTTTTGTACCTTAATTTTGCTCTGTAGACATGATTATTATATTCAAGCCTAAATGTATCTATGTTCTGAACCAGACTTCCATGAGAAAAACATATTCATCTTCAATGCTATTCTGTCTTTCCCTCTTTTTTGTTCTTTACAAACATTTTTGGTTTTTAAAAAAATGTGTCAGCAAAGATTATACTAAAACAATTAAGAATTTGTTTCAAGATCCCCGTGTAAGTCAAACATGCGGTAGAACTCAGAGCTGTGAACTTCAGAGTTATGAACTGATCAATCAACCATATGATTCATTTGGAACTTGAAGTATTCAATCAAGCAGTAGCAGAGACAAAACAAAAAGAACAATTACAGTACAGTAAAGTGTTAAATGTAAACTAAAAAAATACAAGGAAAGTAGCATTTTTTCTTCTGCGTAATAAAGCTTCAAAGAGGTATTCATTTGTAAACTTCTGAAAGAACAATCATACCTTTTTTTGTTTGGTTGGGTTTTTTTTGTTCAGAGTTACAGGCATTTCAGAGTCACGAACAACCTCTATTCTCACATTGTTAGTAACTCTGATGGTCTACTGAACATATGGTTACTTAAAATGCAATTAGAAATGGAACTCAGCAAATAACCCAATATTTTGGTCCAGGTAGTTCTGAAAACCAGAGAGGAGGAAAGGAAATTGGCTTGATCTCAGACCCAAGCAAAATATCCAAAAAAAGAAAAAAAACAAACAAAAAAAAATTAAGGAAAGTGGGGAGATGGGGAGGCAAAATCAACAAAAATGCCTTGAATTTGAAATGAGCTGATTCCTTACTTAGCAATTTTTAACATAAAAACAAAGGAAATGACAACTAGATATACAAAACAGCTGGAGAAGAAGCTGCCCCCTGCCTCCCTTACAACTTTTAACCCAGTGATTAAGTCACTCACTTCAGGTATGTCTACACATGCATTTTAATTCAACCTAATAAGTATTAGGTTGAATTAAAAAAAATGTCCACACTAGCATTTATTAATTCAGCTTAAGGATTTCCTTAGGCTGAATTGACCAGAGGACGGTTTGAAGTTATAAAACCACCTATAACTTCGAAGCCACTGTCAATAGGAACCGGCTAGTTTGGATTGAAGCTGTGTAGCCATGTTAATTCAAACTGATGTTAGTTTGAATTAACACTGGTTGACCTTCCTCCCAGGGTACATGGCATCCTGGAAGGAAAATGCCCCCCACCAGACCTCCACAGGCCGATGGAGCCCCGGTTCCCTGGCTGGAAGGGTGGGGACCCTGGACCTCTGCAGCTGGCTCCAGCAGCACTGCCAGGGCAGAGGAAGAAGGGATTCCCTCTCCACCAAGCTGGAGCTGTGCTACCAAGGTGGGTGGAGAAAGGATTCCCCTTGCCTGGCTCCAGCAGTGCTGCACAGTGAGGGGAAAGGATCCCTGTGCCCAGCTGGAGCCTGGCTTGCTGGTGCAGGGAAGGGATCCACGTGTGTGGCTCTGGCTGCATTTGCCGGGT
>ML682021.1:2682560-2748994 GCA_007922195.1 Podocnemis expansa | reverse complement strand
GCCTTGTGTGCAGTTGGAGCCCCACTTGCATTGCAGGGAAGGGATCCCCATGCCTGACTCCAGCCGCACTTGCTGGGCATGGGGACAGGACCCCCATGCATGACTGGACCCTCACTTGCCGGTGTGGGGAAGGGATCCCTGCACTGGCAAGTGGGGCTCCAGCCATGCGCAGGGATCCCTTCTCTGCACCAGGCAGCGCTGCTAGAGCTGGGCAGGGGGAATCCCTTTTCACCCCATCTGGCCAGCGCTGTCAGAGCCGGGCTGGGGTGCCCTAGCTCCAAAGAGCCTGACAGGGGAAAACATCCCCTTCCAGGGTCTAGCCTTCTGAGCCTGGCATGGGGAAAAGCATTCCTTGCCCAGCTTTAGCTGCACGTTGGCTACAGCTGGACAGGGGATGCTTTTCCCTGTGTTGGGCTCAGAGGGCTGGAGCCTGGTAGGGGATTGGGTGGTGGCATGGCCCTTCTTGTGGGCCATGTTGCCACATCTCCCATGGTTTGCCTCTTCCAATTCAAACTAGCAAGTCCTGTCCACGGACATGCTACTTCAAATTGGTTTTCCTAGTGTGGCCATGTTCGTTTGAATTAACTGAATTCGAACTAAAAATTATTATTTCAAATTGATTATTTCAAATTCAGTTAATTTGAACTAATGTTCTAAGTGTAGGCACAGCCTTGCGACATGAATGACTCCAGTTCACTTTCCTCCTCTGCCTGATGTGGACAGGAATGTGTGTCTCCCACCTCCCAAGTGAATCTCTCCTGGCCACCAGGCTATAGTCATTCTCACTCTCTCTCTTTGGCTCCATGACTACTTTTGTGTTTTATTCACAATGACATCGTCTTCTAGTCATTTTGTGAATGTAATCTAAATCCTAATTATTTTTAAAAATGAAACAACTCAGAGTATTTGCGTAAAATTCACAGATATTTTCAGGTCAACCAAAACTGATTTTTTCAGGAAATAAACTGTTTGGTTGAAAAAATTCACCAGCTCCAATTAGCACCAATTAGTAATATCTGAACCAGTCATTAGCTCCCCCCAGCAATTAACATTACAGTCATTGCAAACAGAAGCCAATACATTGTAAGAGGCAAGACATCATCTCAGCTATTCCTGCTACTGCTAAAGTCATTGGCAAATCTTCAATGGCAGGAGCAGGCTGGAACCCTCAGACTCGCTGCTTTCTCGGAAGTGTTCCATTTGGACTAAGACTGATCAAACATAACTTAAGTCCTCAAACGAATATCTTTTCTTTCAATTTCAAAAAAGTTGGGTTGCATAACTACTGAAGTTCACAAAGCATGAAAGGATGCATGTGTGCATTTAAATAAAAGTTATTCAAAAACAGGCTAATTACTCTACCCACCATTTGCCACAGATTTAGGCCTCAATTTTAAAATGATTTAGGCACTTATAACTATTGACTGGTGCCTAGTGAGATTTCCAAGTGGGACTTAGGTATCCAGGCATTTTAGAAAGTTCCACTAGATGTCTATATTTAAAAAGGTGGCTCCTAATGTAAGGCAGGCTTAGAAGCTGTGCATAACAGCTTCTGAATGGGGGCACCTAATCTGCATGGATCCTGTATTAGCATGAACACAAAGAGCACAATTAGGTATTAGCATAGTGGGTGCAGAGCATAGTGGGTTAAGGTATTTGGGGTTAATCTCATCACAAATCTGTCAATATCTGTAATTCTACTGAGGGGAAATATAAAATACTGTCTTTTTGTGAATTGCTACTCTCTGTTTGTTTCAAACTTGTCTGGGTTAGTTAAGGGGTAAAAACTACCCTTAGTTAAGAAGATACCTGTAAGAGACGCCACTGGCTATTTCAACATTGAAAAGTTTTAGGATGGGGGGTAGGGGGAGGGGGTTGGTATGTCTCCTTCTGGAGCAATGCCTGAGACAATTTGCCTCCCCTCTCGGTCAAATGGTAGATCTGGCTGGCTTCTTTGAGGCCTCCTTTGTCATGTTAAAAGAAGTAGCTGTTTAAGAGCTAGAACCACTAGGGAGAGAGGTAAGCTCTTTCTTTCTGAGCTGGAGTTACTGAAGGGGAGCCAGCAGACAATGAGAGTGGCTAGCAGTGAGCTGGGTGGTGTGAGCAACTGCTAGGCGGAGCTGGTGGACAGTGGGTGGAGCCAAGGGATGGTGCTATTGGATTGAGTGAGTGACAGTAGTTGGCACCAGCGGACAGCTAGCATGAAAGACACTTCCTATGTACCCTAGGGTTGGTTGGGAGCCTAGTTAGTACTGATTCCCAGATCAGTGCCGGTTTTGCCATTAAGTCTTGTATGTTCTGTTATGCGGGGTGGGTTGTTGGGAACTTTGCTTTGTACTGATTTGCTAGATCAGCGCTGATTTCTGTTAGTTGGCCTTTTACATTCTGTTTTACTATTATTAAAATTTCTGTTTACTACACTCACACTCGTGCTTGTGAGTGGGGAAGCTTTACCCCTTTGGGGTGCCCAGGGAACAGTGCAGGATCTCCCAGAATTTTGGGTGGGGGCTCAAGCCAGTTGGTGGTGCTACCTTATTGGGAAACCCCTAGGTATAGAACACGGCCCTTGTCCTGCCAGCCTGCTCTGGCAGAAGGTTTACACTAATACCTAACGGGGACAGGTGCCTTAGACATTTATGAACACATATGATTCACAGATTAAGGTGTCATAAGACTCTTGTTGTTTTTGCTGTACACAGACTAACATGGCTATGCCTGCACAAAAGAGAACCTTATTTTCATTAATGGTTTTGAATGTGCACTAAGGACTAAATTCTGAGCTCAGCTTCTGGCCAGCATAGCCATGCCAGACACTGGGCAGATGCATGAAGTACCTGTGGATTGAAAAGAAAAATTCTTACAGTCTGTGGAGTAATGGCCAAGCCATTCTGTACAGGCTGTTTCAGTGCAATAACTTAAATAACCTCTATAGACCGTACATAGAGCAAAGGAGAATCTGAATTTGTGGCCCAACTCCTTCCCTTGTTTAACTATAATCTAATGATATGGACTTCTTATGGCTGTGGCACTGGCAGCACCCTCCAAGATGTGCCTAGTGTCTTCTCTTCAGCTATTTTAGGGGACCAGAGTCAGAATTAACTCCCCATAACAAAGGAACTGAGTATCTTATCATCACAGTGAAAATGAAACATTCTTTATGTGGGCACGGAGCCTACAAATGCCTCGACTTGCAAGGCTTTAAGTAACCTGTTGGAAAGAAGATGACTTAAGATATGCCTAAATATTTATGGTCATTGGGTGCTCCTTTTTGCTTCCCCTTAGAAAGGTGTATTCTCCTGGTTTGAATTCCAGAGTCATCCTACTGCTACCTAGGTCATCACCAAACTTCAGAGATGCTGTGCTTATCATCTCTGTCAATAAATCCTATTCTCTTTGATGTGGTACAAAGATATGTCCTAATTCACATTCTTTGCCTTCAGTGTTAAAGTCATCAAGAACATTGGCTATACACAGCCCTTTCTCAATGACATGCCTTTAATCTTCTCTGTCTTAAAGATAATGATCGTATATCCATCACCTACTTCTCATTTGCCATCCTCAGTAACTTAATTTCCCATTCCAAGCCAGAAGGGTTTAATTTCCTTCTTCATTGATCTTTTGTTCTTGTAGCGTAGGGAGAAATTTTGAGAAGACGAATTTAACATCTTTGACTATATGGTATGTTTCTTTCCTCCCCCTGCCACCAAGAAGTGGGAGTGCATTTTGCTGTTGGCCTTTTCATCAGTATTATTGCATATTCTCAGTTTTATTTAACTTCATCATCCTCCCCATCCTGGAACCCATGTGTCAATGGATTTGTTAAAAATGCTTTTTAGAGACTTATTGCATAAGGTCATTTGTCAATTTTTTATATTATCCTTATGTGTCATGCATATTCACTGTTATTGTTATGAGCTGTTTCATTCCTCTTCAACCAACATGTTTTGATTTTCACCATCTATCTAGTTAATTGATAAACATTCATATTAACTAGCTTTTGAACCATATCTTCAAAGGCATAATTTTTATTTTATTGATAACTAGTTTCCAGTTTTGATTTCAAAATTAGTTTTATACATTACATTTATTCACACTAATAAAAACATCAAGAGTCCTGTGGTACCTTAAAGATTAACAAATTTCTTCAGGCATAAGCTTTCATGGGCTCCACCCAGTTCGTCAGATACATGAAGTGGAAACTACAGTTGAGAGGTATGTATACACATGCCAGGCTGGAGGAAGGCAAGTGTTAGTAAAGTCAATTCAGTTAAGGCAGATGGGGCCCATTCACACCAGCTGATTACAGGGAGAGAATGTGTGAACAGGGACAATTACTTTTTGTAATGTGCTAACCATTCCAAATCCCTATTCAGACTTAGTCTGATTGTGTCACATTTGCAAATCAGCTCCATCGCTGCAGTTTCACTGAAGTCTGTTTTTGAAGGTGTTTGTTGTTGTTGTTGTTGTTGTTGTTGTTGAAGTATATCAACTTTCAAGTCTGCTACTTAGTGTTCAAGAAGATTGAAGTGCTCTCCTACTGGTTTATGGATGTTGCCATTTTAGATGTCTGATCTGTGTCCATTTATTTTTTTGCATAAAGGTGGACCACCCACTTCCTGAAAAAACTACAATACATTGGTAATCTCCCAGAAAACAGCATCCCAGCCATATACACCAACATTCCTCATAAAGATCAACTACAAGCCATCAGAAACAGTTTCGTAGATGAGGACATGACACACCTGGCAGCTGAACTTTCTGACTTTGTCCTGAGCCACAACTACTTCAGATTTGTAGATCTGTACCGTTAAGTCAGTAGCAAAGCTATTGGTACTTATATGGCCTCACAGTATGCCAACATCTTTATGGTCGATCTAGAATATTGCTTCCTCGAATCTTCTCCCCATTGGCTTCTCCTTTACTTACATTAAACTGATGACAGTTTCATCATCTGGACCCATGAGAAAGAGTCCCTTAAAGATTTCCACTGGAATTTCAACAATTTCCACCCCACCATCAACCTCAGCCTGGACCAGCACATATAAGAAATCGACTTCTTGGACACTACTGTGTAAAGAAGGGATGAATGCATTAACACCACCCTATATCAAAAATCAACTGACTGTAATTCATACCTACATGACTCCAGCTTCCACCCTGTTCATTCGTTCTCTCCCTTTAATCTGGTGTGAATGGGCCCCATCTGCCCTAACTGAATCAACTTTGCTAACACTTGCCCTCCTATCTTGCATGTATATACACACTCTCAACTGTAGTTTCCACTTCATGTATCTGATGAAGTGGGTTGGAGCCCATGAAAGCTTATGACCAAAGAAAATTGTTAGTCTTTAAGGTGCCACAGGACTTTTGTTTTTTCTGTACACAGGCTAACACAGCTTCCCCTCTGGAAATATTCACCCTAATGTCACCTCATTGACTATTTCACATCTATTTCTCTGCTTCACTGATGCAGCCTCAACCTTTGGTTAAGGCATTATTCTCTGTAGGGATCTGAAAAATTGATTTAAGTAGTAATCATTTACCAAAACAATTATTTCTGTGCCTCATGGATCACATGCCTTGAGCTGTTTACATTTAAACATTTAGAAAGTCCAGCTGTCAATCTTAGCTTTACATACTTTTCTTAGTCTCATTCAATTTATATATATAAATTCAATTTCCAAAAACTACTGAATGATTTAGCAATACAAGTTCAATTAATGTTAAGTCACTTGGGTACTTTAGAAAATACTATCATTAAACATGTAATGAACTACTTATATTTTTCTAATGGAAACTAAATTAATAACTAATTATGTTATCTCATTAAGGGATGATTACACTATTTTTTTTTAAACTTTTACTATTAGGAAAGTACAGATAAAGTTAAAGACATATCTGCATTTTAATTATTATTTGATCTAACCAATATTCCTCTACATGCTGTGTCCAGAATTTCCTAATTTCTCAATCTGCTGCTGTTACATAATGTAACACTGAAGTATTTTCAGATACAGGTATGGCTAACTTTACCTCCTGGTGCTGTTTGCTGATAACTTCAAAGACCAGGTCCTCATCTCTCTTCTGCTGCTGTGGAATGCATCAGTTCCAATGTACTGAATAGAAATATCTTGGACTACAGGGATTAGGTGATTGCAGAGGATGAAAGTGTTAGTATCACATCTGTGCATCTCATGGACACATTGTTATTATTTATTTATATTAAGAATATAAGAACAGCCATAGTGGGTCAGAAAAATGGTCTAGTAGCCTAGTATCCTGTCTTCCACCACTGACCAGTGTCAGATACGTCAGGGGAAATGAATAGAAAAAGTAATCATCAAGTGGTCCACCCTGTCAGCCATTTCTAGTGTCTAGAGTTACCATAGCAACTAGAAACCCCCACCAAAACAGACTTTATTGTGTTAGCCTCTGTACAAACACATAGTAAATGACAGTTGCTATCTGAAAGAGTTTACAATCCACACTGATAAGGTCAATAGATGAAAAGAGAAACTGAAGTGTATAGAGCAGTGTTCCCCAACCAGTGTGCAGTGGCACACAGGTGTGCCATGAGGCCCGAGCAGGTGTGCCACAAAATTTTTTTAAAAAACTACTCAAAGAGCTCTGTATTGGCTCATAGACTCATGAATATTATTGAGTTCATTTGGAAACCATATTGTGGTATGCCTCAAATTAATTGAAGGTAGCAAGGTGTGCCACAGCAGAGAAAATGTTGGGAACCACTGGTCTAGAGGTGAGGCGTCTTGCCCAGGATCATATAGCAGGTCAATGGTGGAACCAGGAATGCAAAACAGGTCTTTTAACTGCCAGTCCAGAGGCCTTTCCAGTAGACTGTGCTGATTTGCTTTATCAAATCCTGGCTATCAAGGCATGTTGCAACTGAAATATTTTAGTTTGATAGTTTTTAACCTGTATTCCCATCAATCCTACAGAAAGGCACAAGGAGTCAATGCCAATCATGCCTGCAAGAGAAGAGGATCCATTTCCATCATCCTTCTTCTCTCCTCTAGAAAGTATAGTTGATCTGCAACTTTCCTCAGGATGGTCCAGAAATATGTGAAAATTTCTTATTTGTAGAGCCAGTCAAAATCAGAATTTTCATTCTGTGGGAAATTAAAATATTTTAAAATTTGTTTTCATTCTGAACTGAGAAAAAAAGTTTCAATTACCAATATTTATTTTCTTCAAACTGGAATTTTTTTTTTTCAAAATTGCATTTTGAAAAATCAAAACATTTTGTTTTGGCATTTTCAATAGAAATGAAATGTACTAACATTTCATAATCAAGACTGTATTTGCATTTGTCAACCTAACAAATTGTTTTGTTTTGCTTGAGATGACATTAATCTGTTTTCCCCTCAGTTATTAGAGTGCCACATGTAAGCCACAGTTACTATGCCTCATGATCACACTCTTAGGGTACATCTACACTATGTATTTAAGTTGACTTAAGGGCTCTTAAGTCAACTTAAACAGAGCCCTGTCTACACTGCAGGGCAATAAAGTCAACTTTAGGGTCCAGTAAAGTTGACTTTATAAGGTCCACTTATAAAGTCGACTTTACCGTTAAGTCGACTTTATTAAGTTGACTTAAGGCAATGTGGACTCACTAAGTCGACTTAATAAAGTTGACTTAGTGCAGTGGGGCCATTAACTAGACTTTATAAAGTCGAATTAAGCCAAGGCACCCATTTAAAGTCGACTTAATGTAGTGTGGACTTACTAAGTCAACTTAATAAGGTCTACTTAAAGCCGACTTTAAGTAGACTTTATTAAGTCAACTTAATAAAGTCAATTTAGCTTTTACAATGTAGACATAGCCTTAGACCAGAGTTCCCAGCTGAACCTCCCACGATGCATCACAGTGGCTCAATTACTAAAGAAACCATGATGCATCACAGAAGATGTAGTCCAGATAGGGAAACCAGACCACAGGAAAGAATGGAGGTGTTTGTTGCTCATAGTGCTGATTCTATGAGGCCTCAAAGCATTGATCTAATCTGAAATGTTTCAGTTTGGTTTAGCAAACTTAACTGTTTTGATTTAAGTCAACTCAAGCTGAAATGAAATATTATATTTAAATTTTCCCAAGGAAAAAAAAGCAATTCTAAAATTTTCCTACACAATAATTCAATATTTATTGAAATTTCACTGTCCAATGAGAACAGATTTAGATGGAAACTTACCAGCCAGCTTCATCTATCTATATACAGAGCCACATTCCATGCTTAGCTAAAACTGTACAACTCCCATTGTCTCCAGTGTAGTAGCAAATATGTAACTGAAGACAGATCCTTAGGGTGTAGCAAGTGGAAAGAATCTAGCATCTTTAATACAATGCCATCTTTAATACCATTGTAGTGCATCATATTAATCTCTCTAAAGTTATTCTATTCTTTTTTCTTTTAAATAGAACCCACTGCACTTAAGGCAAAGATCAAGTTGATGAAACTTCAGACCAAAACTTATAGAAGTTACAATTGATGAAAAGCTAGTAATTTATAGTGGAAACTCTTATGCAGTCAGAGTGCGCACAGGGCTCTCATGGTCCCATGCCCTGCTGGGGGCAACGTCAGCAGGGGGGAGCAGCCTCAGCATCGGAAGGCCAGGAGTCCTGCGTGCTGCTGTGAATAGGCACACATGCCATCTTTGGCATGCACGCTGGGGGTTGCCAACGCTTGTTCTACAGAACAGGGTATCTTTCATTGAGATGAGGTTGGTTGACAGTTGCACTGTCCCATTAGCCTCTCAAGTTCTTAATGCCTTAGTCAGGTTCTGTAAACACAGGTAAAGGACTCATTAGTTTTTATTTGCCTAATACACTACAATGCTAGCACAAAACACACATCTTAAAACAAAACCTAAAACATAAAACACAATTTTGTTGCAACAGTAGATCCAGAGTGTTCTGGATTTCTCTTCAGCTGGTGTCAGCTTTTTTAAAATTTTGAAAAAAAAAAAAAAAAGAGCGTGTTCCTACTCCTTTTTGGGGGTAGCATATGACTGCTTAAAATATTTCTTACTCTTGGCGTTTTGGTGGGGTGAATTTATAAGGGGCTTTTTCCTTTTAAGTGTTAACTCGTTCATAAGCATGAGAAGTGACTTTGTTTTAAAGCACACAGTGAGCTGAAAATGAAAATGCAACCTTTCCTGACTCTTTTCTAAGCCTCACAGTATTTTAATAGCAAATTTGGATTATATTTAAATGATTTAAATTAGATTGTCTTTCTGCCTACAGCAGATAATTACAATTGATTGTTTGCATATTTACAGACCATTAATTTGGGGAAAGGACACATTTTTTCCTTCAGAAAGGTTGCAAAAAAATACAAGATTTTTTTTTCCTATGACACATTTTATAACTCCTCCCCACCACACACACACACACTTGACAGCTTAAGGAATTCTTTGGAACTGGTTCAGGGCAACAGACTTTCGGAGTGCACAGACGTCTTTTACCTTCCTCTCACAATTATTACAACTCCTTTCTTTAGCTTTCCTTTCTGCCCACACCAGCACAGCTGGCCTTCTTTTACACTTGCACTCTCCTTCCATCCATCATCATAGCCTTTTGAACCTTTTTATGTTTTCCTTTTAGAAATTTGATGATACTCCTTCCTGTTGAGGACACCATCGAGAAACCCTGAGGGATTGTCACCCAGCTTCTCAAAACCCAAATAATAGCATTTCAGGAGGAATCAGACAAGCACACCCTCGTACTTAACACTTCTGAAGTATACTCTGGCGGTTAGCATCATTGCAGGCCCTGCCAAGACAGTCCCTTCAAGCTGCACACCCTGGCATTGTAATCTTTGCCAAAGTGATCCCTATAGCCCGAAAACCTACTGAAGCACTCTCTGGTACTCAGTACTTGGTGTTGCAGTCTATGCTAGACAGACCCTGCAACCCTGGGCACTGTAGCCATCACCAAAGTGATCCCTACAGCCTGAAAATGTGGCCAAACTAGCTTCTCTAAAATCTAAACCCACAGCTGTTCAGTCTTCTTGTTGGTGTGCCTTACATGTGGTTCATATTCAAAAAGTGATGCCAAGCGGTACCTCAGGGAGTCCCAGATCAAGGTGCATACTAGAGATGGTAAATTTAAAAAGTACACACCTCTGTCCTTGATTGTGGGATGCTCTCCAGTGCCTCTATGGTATCCTGTTCATGACACCAAATTGTAAAGGAAAGGACTTCTTTCCCCAGTGAAGGCAGGCAGCAGAGACAATACTGAAGAGGTTTATTCATGGACCAGGAAATCTGGTACACAGTGTCAAAGCTATGGTGTTACAATCTATGTTCCCTCTAAGCTGTGCACGTGTGCGTGCGCACACAAGTCATGAAACCCATGCACACAACAAAATAAAGCCTGCACAAAAAAAAAAAAATTAAACAGTGCTAATATTTTTATGCCACATTAAGAAAGCGGTTTCAAGTAGCATGTTTCAAATAAGGTTTTGTAATTTATAAAATCATTTCCATCACCATATCAAAATAAAATTTAGATATTATTTGCATCATACACACTTGTTTTTTTGCACTCAGAAGTTTGACCACACTCACTGGAGTGTGCATAAATTTGGACACTGGTTCTGAAAATTTGCACAAAAGAATTTTTTTGCACACACAGACTATGAGAAATTAGAGGGAACATTGGTTACAATGCTCAGTTATATGCAATTTCTTATCAGTTAAACAATCCATTTAAACTATCTCATCACTTACAAGTACAGACATTGTTCCACTCAGGGAGAACAGGAGTGATAATGGTTGATACAGAACATACAGTACATGCAGAACCACTCTAATCATTCTAATTACATCAAAGAACCTATGACTACATTTAGGGCAAAGTAGGAAGGGATCCTCACAGATGGGAGGGTGCGTGCCAGAATGTCTATAAAGATTGTGCTGTTCTTATCAGAGTCAGAATCAATTTCTGTGACTCCTTTCTTGTTTTGCTGAGCTAGACTAACTCAGCTGCTGCTTTGCAACTTTGTGGACACTAGGTCTTTTGAGTTAGCAGGTATTTTCAGTAGCCATTGTCTCTGAGTCCCTCATATGCCTGAGTTTCTGCTTACAGATTGCTAGTTAGAAAAATACCTAAGGCCTGACAAGAGGAAGGTGCAATAAGTTTAACCACTGAATGTGTTTAACTGTAGAGACACAGCTCCTTAGGGCCTACCTACATGTTGACAGGAAGTGTGCAACAGGTCAGGGTGTGAACCTACAACATATTAGCTCGCTGCAGGCTCTTTGGCCATATGGAGCATACTACTTTGCATTCAACGTTTCATAGCCTGCTTTGACCTACTGCTCTTTGAGTCTTTTGAATTTCCCTTGAAATCTGTAAAATGCACCACCTCTTCATTTTTTTGCTCCTCTGGAATAATCAGTAAGAGGGATGCCTAAATTAACACTCCATCCCCCTAAACCAGTCACATACTTCTGGTAGATGCTGTACTATATTCTTCCATTTTCTTCTGTCATGCCTGCCTTTCATTCAAGCATGTGTTCCTAATAGGTTTCATATATTCTGTGACAGTACATCCCAAATGTGAGATTAATGTAAAAAGGTAGAGTGGCATGGGATGAAGAAATGAAAGAACAGGTCATAAATCCATCACAGCAGAGAACCAAAGGGTATATGTAAAAAAAAAAAAAAAAATAGTGTGAACTCATATTTTAAGGCCTAGGCCCAATAGGTATATATTTTAAAAACCTGTATTCACTTCTACTATTTCAATTACTGAAATAGTTACACTGGTATGACCCCTAGGGTGGATGCAGTTTTACTGGTCTAAAGGTGTTTATATCAGTATAGCTTATGTCCCTTTCCACATGGGAACAGTCATACCCAATATAAGTGTAAGGCAGGCTTAGAAGCTGTGCCTAACAGCTTCTGAAGGGGGGGAACTAATCTGCATGGGTCCTCTATTAGCATAAACACAAAAAGCACAATTAGGTATTAGCATACTGGGTGCAGGGCATAGTGGGTAATGGTATTTGGGGTTAATCTCATCACAAACCTGTCAATATCTGTAATTCTAATGAAGGGAAATATAAAATACTGTCTTTTGTGAATTGCAACTCTCTGTTTCAGAGTTGTCTGGATTAGTTAAAGGGTAAAAGCTACCTTTAGTTAAAAAGAGGCTAGTAGGAGAGGCGACTGCATGTTTCAGCCTGAAGAAAGTTTAAGACAGGGGTGAGGTTTTGCATAGCTCCTTTTGGAGCAAAATGCTGGAAGCATTTTGTCTCACCCCATGATCCCACTGTCACATGATAGATCTGGCTGGGCTTCTTTGAGGCCTCTTCTTTGTCATGGAAGTAGCTTTAGCGGCTACTTGAGGTTTAAGAGCTGAAATTACTGGAGGCAAACTCTCTGAGCTAAAATTAGTAGAGAGAAAAACCCCATCTCTCTGAGCTGAAATCACTGAAAAGGAGCAGTGATGGAGTGACCAGCAGGCAGAGCCAGCAGACGGTGAGAGCAGCCAGCGGCGAGGTGGGTGGCACAAGTGACCAATAGACAGATCGCGGGCAGAGCCAAGGGATGGTGCTAGAGGATGGAGTGAGTGACCAGTGGGTTGGCGCCGGTGGCAGTTGTTGTGAAAGACATGCCCTATGTACCCTCGGGTAGGTTGGGAGCCTAGTTAGGACTGATTCTCCAGATCAGTGCCAATTTTGCTAATTGGTTTACATTTGCTGTTATGCTATGTGGGATCATGTTGAGAGGTTTTGCATTAAGTTTTGTATGTTCTGTTATGCGGTGTGGGTTGTTGAGAATTTTGTCTGTACTGATTCTTTAGATCAGTGCTGACTTCTGTTATTTGGCCTTTTACATTACATTTTTCTGCTATTAAAGTTCTGTTTACTACACTCAGTCTTGTGCTTGTGAGTGGGGAAGTCTTACCCCCTCTGTGGTGCCCAGGGAACAGAGCAGGATTCCCAGAAATCTGGGTGGGGCTCGAGCTGGCTGGTGATGTTGCATCATTGGGAAACCCCTAGATATAGAATCCAGCCCTTGTTCTGCCAGCCTGCCCAGGCAGAAGAGTCACATAAGTACCTTTATTTCATGATAAGTGCACCCAGGCTAGATGGACTGTACTGATATAATTAAAGCAGAACCAGTATAGTTAAAGCATCACAACTTTTGTGTTTAGAGGAGCCCTTATTCACTGTACTTAGTTCCAAGCCCATATTGTTCTTTTGTACCTTAAATAATGAGAAAAAAACATTGAAATTACATTGTTTTAGTAATTTTATTTAAAGAAACAAATGTGCATTATTGAAGAGGTGCAATTTTCATCTCTTCTTGCCCCTATTCCTTCCCTTTTATTAGCTAGAGAAACTATCTAGCTAATATTAAAATAATGAAAAGTTTCCTCAACACATTAAAAACATAATTATTCTAGTGACAATCTCTGATGAAGATTGAAAATGGTTGAGACCTTTAATTACAACCCTTAAATCATAAATAGGATGAAGCACGGATAAATCATGGATAATTCATAATGTGTCTAACAATCCAGGGCTCTGTGCATCTAAATAATTGCAACTGAACTGATGATTGGCTTTCACTGAGCCTGTAAGAGACTTCTAAAGTACTTAATATTTTCCCTGAAACATAATTCAGTTTTGATGACTTCAAAGAGGGCATTAATAGTTTTCTCAAAATACAACCTTGGAAATTAAAGCCATTATACTTCCAAGATTATGAATGAAGTTTCTTTGTCAAAGAAGCCATTACATTAACATAATGAGAAAAAGAGGGGGTAGGGATGACAGACCTGGAAGCTGAGAGACATTAGAGCCTGATCCTCAGTGGTGTTTAATGCCTGTAGCTCCCATTGACTTCACTAGAACCTGCAGGTGCTCAGCACATCTGAAAGAAATCAGGCCATTAGACCAGTAAAAGCTAGCGAGAGAGACAGGAGCTTATGAAAATGCATTTACTTACCAATTTTGCCTATATTAATCAAAATGACCTTTCAAAGCAGAGCTGGAGGGTCAGGCTTATCATTTTTGCAGCCTTGAAGTAATATTTTCCTATTTAACAGAACAATTTGCTGAAAATTGCTGTAGTGAGAATTATTTCTGGTCATCTTCATACCTGGGGTATACAGAACTTGATTGGATGCAACATCTGAGGACAGCAGCTCATCAGCCTTTACAGTCTCTGATGCAAGTTCCTAGCACCTGCTCTTTCATTGCTGTATTCTAAAGTATAACTGAAAAAAAAAAACCTAGAAAAAAAGAAGTGTTAAAAGAAATGAAGGCAAATACTAATGGCTAAGTGGTAAAATATAAAAAGAAAAACAATATAACAATTTCAGTGTTTACATTGGGTGTGGGTATGTGCAGTGGCTATTTTCATCTGTAAGATCTTTACCTCAGGAAATTTTAATAAATGAATGCAAATAAAAAGAAGTAGCATATCAAATCACCATTCTGTGCTAGATTAAATGTTTCTTCACATTGAAGAAATCATGCACTTATGGACAATTCCATCCTATCTTCTGTTGTACCAGAAAGAAGATTATTTGAATGAATTCCCAGAATCATCTGCTTTTAATTCATATCATGAAAATGTTACTCTGCAGAGTGAAGGATGGGACAGCTACCTAGTAGCCACATTACAAAAAAATGAGCTTCTGTAATAGGGTTACATTGGATTCTTTTGTGACCTATAATATATAAACAGATTCTTTTCTAATTTAAATACTTTTTAATCTTCTGTATACTCCCTGTGCTCTGTCAGTTTTTTTCAGTGGCAGCCTGTTTTGAGAAATAGGGAAAATCCCAGTATGTAAACTGTGGTAAAGCAATGGACCACATTTTCTGGTTCCTTTGCAAAGTAATGTGACATTGGTAATTATGCAGTATTGAAATTACTGGTAAATTTCTTTAAACCTAGGAAAGCTTTTGCTGGTGTGCATTGGTGCATGGCTCAGGCAAGCCCAGAATCAGCAAGCCCAGAACTCAGAGAGGACAGACACAAATGCAACATACTGACTGCACTTTGATACACAAAGGCTATGTCTACACTGGCAATTTAGTTTGAAGTAGGAGGCTTAATTTGAACTGAATTAGTCCCTGTCTACATCAGACTTCAATTAATTCGAATCAAGGATGTCAAGGCATGGGCAGATGTGGGAGTAGGTGACGGTGCCTGATAGGCAGGCCCAGCCCTCAATGCTCCTCACTGAGGAAGTGAGCCTTTTTCTCTCGTGATGACCACTTGCCACTGGGCTTGCTGCATCTGGGGCATGGCATCGGACTACTTAAACCACTTGGTAAGGCACTTGGCTTTGGCCTTCCAGAAGTGGGGGACCCTTTTCCCCGCAGTTCACAGAGGTTATGAAGTATGCAGCAGGCACTGATGACTTTGTGGATGGTGCACTTGGTGAGGTGCAGGCACACCAGGAGGGCCCTCCAGCATGCCTTGAGCTGTCTGAAAGCATGTTTCATAACTAGGTGGCACCTGTTGAGCTTTCTGTTGAAGAGCTCCCTGCTGGCATGCAGGTTCACAGTGTAGGGCTTCATGGGCTAGAGGAGCAAGGGGTAGGCAGCATCACCCATGATAAGGATGGGCACCAGCACATCCCTGAGGGTGATGTTGTAAGGTGGGAAGAAGTTGCCCACCTGGATGCACCTGTACAGGGCAATGTTCCTGAGCACACAAGTGTTGTACACCCTCCCTGGCCAGCCCACATAAATGTTCTTGAAGAACCCTCAGCATTCCCTGAGGGCCTGCATGACCATGAAGTGGTATCCCTTGTGCTTCTTGTAGTTCATGGCCCTTGTTCTGGGGCTCAGATGGGGATGTGGATCCTGTTCATGATGCTCCCAGAGTTGGGGAAGCCGAGTGTGGCAAGGCCATCAATGGTGCCCTGCAGCTTGCCCGGTGTGACAAGGTGGGCTAGCAAAACCCAGTTGATGGCTCAGCCGACCTGCAGGAGGGCAGCTCCCATGGTGGCCTTCCCAAAGCCAAACTGGTGGGCAATGGTGCAGTATTAGTCTGGGGTTGCCATCTTCCAGACCATGATATCCACAGGCAGAGCAGCTCTGAATTGGGCAGGACCAGGGTGAGCTCACGGATCAGCTCAAAGAAGGTCCACTTGCTCATGTGGAAATTCTGGAGCCATTGCACATCATCCCAGATAGTGAGGACAATATGTTCCCACTAGCTGCTGCTAGTTTCCTGTGCCCAACTGTGATGGGGCATGGAGAGCACTGCAGTGAGCACAACAGCTTGCAGGGTCTGCATGGTGGTGATGCTGCTGTCTGCCTCCATGCAGTTGGGGTCCAGGACAAGCATGTTCCAGGTGAAGAGAGCCCTGGCCAGTGCCTAGCAGGTGTTGAGCACCTCTCTGACAAGTAGCATGAACTGAGTGTGGTCCATGACCTGCTTGTTCTGCATGTTGCCAGCCAAAAAGGGTACAGGGCTGAGCTCATTTCCTATTTTAATGAGATTGGCCAGGGGATTGGTCCCTTCTCAGGTGCCACATTGGCACACTTCCCAGGATGCACTCCTCCTAAGCCAACATAGCAAGTACCTGCATGGACATGCTAGTTCAACTTAGGCTTCTGGTGGGGACATGTTAATTTAAACTAACTTAGTTCGAATTAAGTCAATTTAGTTCAAACTAGTTAATTCGACTTAACTAGTTCAAACTAGCTGTTTTAGGTGTCAACATAGCCAAAAGCTGTTTGGAGTTTGTCTCTTTGAAATGGACTGCCATTTGTAGTTAGAAATCTGGAAAAATTCACATGAAGAGACCAATCCAAGCTAATCACTACACCAACTGGCATCATAGATGCTGCCTCAAAAGCTAGACAACAGGAAGCAAATAAAAATCTTTTTATATTTGGCCAGTGGACAGGATTTGATGCCAAACATCTGAGCTAATAGCTACTATTCAGTGGTTCAGAGACAAGCTTCAGTCCTAGTCTGTTGGCTCATCAGAATCCCCTTTCATGTCATGGTGCTACCAGTCTGATCCATGTGCCCTAACATACACCCGAATGTTAACAAGACAGGCATTGTGAGAATTAGCTAGTTAACATTTGTAAAGCATTTTAAAGGTAAAAAGCAGCGCATGTTTGTGAAAACATACCAACAATTATAGGTTATATTATAGTAGCATGCACAGTCTCCAGGCATGATTTAAGGCCCCATTGTTCATGGTTCAGAACATATATGAAGACATCTTCCTGCTTCAGAAAGCTTATTGTCTAAGAATATTTCAGTACAGAGGATATAATGAATGACTGTATTTCATTAGCCTCAATTCTTCTCAAATAGAGTCAAGTTTTACTTTTTATGTCTCATTGGCATTGATTCTACAGCTAAGCCTCAACAATTAAGTCTTCCCGTATATTCCAGCTAAGTGCTCTACTCTTATTTTCATTAAGAAAAGTTTCATTGAAGAATTATCTATAGCACACACACAGCATATACCCATGTGAGATAAGTAATTATGACATTAATATAATTACATTACAATCCTCCCGTAGCTAGCTTTCAATGACATTGAATGTCATGGTTATAGTGACCTCTGATGAAGTGGTAGGGTGATCAAAAGAAATTTGGGGCTCTGGTACGTCTTAGTCACTGGAGTCCCCTCCTTTCCCAATTCTTCATAAAGATGTCATAGGCATTTTGGGGTAAGGGTGGGGCTGAGCTTAGGGTCCTGGTCAATGGTCTCTGCTTTTTCTTCCTCTCATCAGCCCTGTAAACCGAGCAGATAATCTCTTATAATTTAAGTTTATGTTCCCTTCTCACTTGGAGCAATTTGCTTCCAATGAAGAAATCCCAAGAGGATTTATTTTGCATGGTAAGCAGAAATTGTTATAAAGGGATAGAAAAATATTGCAAGTATTGTAAAAGCAATCAATTGAAAGAAAGTCTAAATAACCTGCTTGAGCATGATGCTACATGCATAGGAGATTTCTGATGTTTTTATATAACCTTCTCTGGAAGCAGACTCTTAATTCATGTGTAAAAAGGCAGATCAGGCTAAAATGTGATAGATTTACTACTGTATCCTCTTATGACAGATGCTTGGAAGGAGCTCAGCTATAAATTATGCTATATACAGAACAGGTAGTTACACAAAGCTATTTACATGCCCATATTTATTTGTATATTACCTCTGTTAAACAAAATGCATCATAATATTTTTTCTAATATAATTCCCCAGAGATGTATGAACTCATTATAGAAAAAAGTTTTACAGCAATTCAGGAGACCTTTTCAAGCTCTCTGTGTTCTTTATTTAATTGCTTTTGTAGGATGCTTGTCTTTATGTGCTTGGGAGTTTGCATTCCTGATTGTCTATATAATCTTAGAACTCCAGTCTGCACCATTTGGAAATTATCCACTGTTACCTATAGTAGAGTTCAGCAGTTCAGGGTGTGGAGTCAGCTGTATTTTTAATTAGCAGTCTTCTTGATGAAGAAAAGTGGGAAATCTGCAGCAGTTTGTTCCAAGTAACACTCATGAATTTCCTTTTAGCACAGTGGATATCACCCATACACAATCACCATACAAGTTGATAACAAGAGAAAAAACTGTAATTTTGAAATAATTCAGCAAGTTTTCAAGGTTTTTACTAGTTTCCAGATCTTATTATTATAGAATTTCTAGGAATGTAAATTAAAAAAAAAAGTAGAGTTTTCTGAAAATGAGTCCATAGTTAGGAGAGCATTACACTGGGATATACAAACATTTCTGTTAAATCAATTATTAAAAAGACCCATGACTGAATAACTTGTTACCTTTCTTCAACAAGGCTTTCATCTAACAAACTATATTTATTTCCAGTATAAAACTGAGTGCAAGAACCATGTGTACCAAATTGTTTGGAGAATTAATTTGAGGTAACCATTTGTGGCCAGTGCATGAGTGATTTTTAAAGCAACAGAGTTACTACTCTTTTACCTTTTTCTGTAGGAATATATAGCAACCATCATTAAAACTGAGATTTGTTACATACAGAATGTGACTAATAAGAGAAGTTAGAATCAACTTTACTTTCCATCAGCAGAGAATGAGTTCAGTGTGATATTAGAGTATCTAAGCTATGGCTTACTGGCTATAAACTGTAATCAGGAATGAAGTTTTAGCTTAAACTAACATTTTTCAGTAACTGATGGATCATCTAAAATGTGAGGTGATTAAAAATGGCTGGTGTGGGACTAGTGATTGAACAATTGGTGACAGGGTACAGAGTGAGTGACAATAGGGGAGACAGTATGGAACAGTTTAAAGGGATTAAATATAAAAGAGATGGTGGGAAAGTTTAGGTGAGGAGAATACAAGAGAAATTTCATTCTTTGGATGTACACATGGTTCTCTTTAGTTAACGCTGGGCATGTATCTTCTGGTTCCTCTTTCCAATCTGTGATTAATGGGACCAGACCCTATGCCACTAATGTTTCTAAAATGTTCCTCCAATTTTGGGTGCCAGGATATTTGGTCATCTTGGGCCTGACTTTCAGAAGTGACTTGTATTGCAAGATATTATAAAATAAATAAAATGTTCCAAATGCATCCTCAGGTACAATGCTGTGCTTTAATAAGAGGCAAACCAAGGACAATGTAGGACCCTTACTCAAAGAGGATAAAATAATACATGAAAATGTAGAAATGGCAGAGGAACTAAATAATTTCTTTGTTTTGGTCTTCACTGAGAAGATTGGTGAAGACTGGATGGCTGATGTAGAAGAAGGCAATAGGAATGAGATAGGGTCAGAAGCTAAAATAGGGAAAGAGCAAGTTAAAAAATATTTGGACAAGTTAGACATCTTCAAATCACTGAGGCCTGATTATATGCACACTACAGTACTCAAAGAGCTGACTCAGGAGATATCTGAACTATTAGCTATTATCTTTGAAAAATCATGGAAGATGGGTGAGGTCCCAGGGGACTGGAAAAGGGCAATATAATACCCATTTACAAAAAAGGGAGATAAGAGCAATCCAGGGAATTACCGACCAGTCAGTTTAATCTCTGTATTGAGAAAAATAATGAAATAGATAATTAAGGAGTGGATTTGCAAACAGCTAGAAGAGACTAAAGTGCTTAGGGATAGTCAGCATGGATTTGTCCAAAACAGATCATGTCAAACCAATTTGATACCTTTCTATGGTGTGTAACAAGCCTTGTAGATAGAGAGGAAGCAATAGATGTGGCATATCTAGACTTTAGTAAGGCATTTGATACAGTCTCGCATCACATTCTCATTAATAAATTGGGGAGGTACAAACTAGATGGATCTACTATAAGATGGGTGAAAAACTGGTTGGATGACAGCTCCCAGAGAGTAGTTATCAATGGTTCACATTCAGGCTGGAAAGACATAATGGGCGGGATGCTGCAGGGATCTGTCATGGGTCCGAATTTGTTCAATATTTTTATCAATGACTCATATGATGGCATAGAGAGTGAACTTATAAAGTGTGCAGATGATACGAAGCTGGGAGGGGTTACGAGTGCTTTGAAGGATAGGCTCACAGTTCAAAATGATTTGGACAAACTGGTGAAATGGTCTGAGGTAAATAGAATGAAATTCAATAAACATAATTGCTAAGTACTCCACTTAGAGTTGAACAACCCATTGCACAGATACAAAACAGGCAATGACTGCCTAGGAAGGAGTACTGCAGAAAGGGATTTGAGTGTAGCAGTGGGAGCTAAATATGTGTCAACAGTGTGATGCTGTTGCAAAAAAAGCAAACACCATTCTGGGGTGTATTAACAGGAGTATTGTGAGTAAGACACAAGAAGTGATTCTTCTACTCTACTGTGCACTGATTAGGCCTCAACTTGAATACTATGTCTAGTTTTGGGTGCCTCATTTCAAAAAGGATGTGGCAAAACTGGAGAAAGTCCAGAGAAGGGCAACAAAAATAATTAGAGGTCTGGAACATTTGAACTATATGGGAAGATTGGAAAAGCTGGGTTTATTTAGTCTAGAAAAAAGGATACTGAAAGGGGATATGATAACATTTTTCAAGTACCAAAAAGGTTGCTATAAGGAAGAAGGAGAAAAATTATTCTCCTTAATTACAGATGATAGGACAAGAAGCAATGGTCTTAAATTACAGGAAGGGAGGTTCAGCCTAGACATTATTCCTAACTGTTAGGGTCATTAAACACTGGAATAAGTTACCTTGGCAGGATGTGGAGTCTCCTACATTGTAGATTTTAAAGAGCAAGTTGGACAAACAGCTGTCAGCTGAATGGTTTAATGGGGACACTTGGCCATGCCATAAGTGCAGGGGACTGGACTCAATGACCTGTCATGGTCCCTTCCAGTTTCTATAAGTCTATGATTCTAAGAACCACAGTAAATCATCTGGTAATTAATATTTTAGAAGGTAAATCCAAAATTGAAGTTTGGGTTTATAATTTCAGGACAATATGTTAGCTGAAAGAAATTAAATAAAAAATAATTCATTTCAAATTAGGAACAAATTATTTCATTTAGGTAAATGGAATTAAAAAGCTTAAATATTTAGTAAGATTTTCTATTAATACTCTTACATCTAGAGGGTCTCAATACTTTCAGAAGCTTGTTCATGATCATACATTTATGGAAACTGTCATAGAAGCTCAAATAACAAATTGCTACAAATTATTCCTGGCCCTGGAATTTTTATGAAGTCAATTACATTTTATTATATAAATATGGACACACAAGTTCTTTTTACCCATGATTTGTACATATAATAATTTAAAAAAATCCCCATCCCTGAATTTTTTTCAACAGAAAACATTAAATGTTATGCAAGTTCCTTTTTCTAATTCTGAAAAATGTTTTCATTCAGAAGATTTTTGAAAAAACAAACTGAGTGAATTTGTGTGCCTTTTCTAAACCATTTAAAAAAATTCTTCACGCTGCTCATTCCTTTCTCTCTATTTTGCCACTGAAACAGACAGGACTGTCCAAGGGGAAATAAAAACTACACATGTTTTTGAGAAACTCTGGGAAATGAAAAAAGAAAATAACCCTACTCCCCCTCTTCCCCAAAAGCCAACCCCTATTTCAGGGGAAAAGAATTGTCATTATAGAAATTTCAGCAAGCTCTAATAAATTTACTGGACACTTTAAATTGAAATGTAAATCTTGCTTAAGCTGAGGTTTTTGTTTACAGCTATATGGAAAGGTAAATACAATATTAACATAAGTTCATAACATACTAATGATGACAGTGGGTCAGACCAATGGTTCAACTAGCCCTATAACCTGTCTTTCTAGAATGGCTGGCACCAGATGCTTCAGAAGGAGTGAAAGTGAAAGTGACCTGTCCCCTGCTATCAAGTGATCTGTCCCCTGTTATGCAACCTCTGATTCTAGCAGTTAAATTTTTTGGGACAATAGAGTATGTGGAAGAGGCCCTGACCATCCTGTATAATAGCCATCGATGGACCACTTCTCCATGATCTTCACTAATTCTTTTTTAACCCAGTTATAGTTTTTGGTCTTAACAACATCCCCTGGCAAAGAGTTCCACAGGTTGAAAGTGTAGTATATGAAAAAAGTATTTGCTTATATTTGTTTCAACTTATTGACTATTCACTCAGTGAAATTTTATTTTCCCTATTCGTCTTCTGAATGTACCAAATTTCTTGACAACCGGTGAGGTGCATCCAGTGATCCAACCATCTAACCACCTTGCAAATTGCTAATTATGCAGCTTGGGACACTGTGGCCAAAAAGGATCACTAATAACAGTGATAAGTAAGACAAACTATACTAAATGTGATGGTGTAGAGCACATGTTAGATTAATGGCCTCATCTTTTCCCAAGGCAATTTTCCTGGGCATGTTGGAAGACAGACAAGATGCAAAGGATGTGATTTTCTTAGACTATAATTTTATTAATTCAGCTGGAACCTAGCCAACAATATTCAGACAATGCAGTTCATGAGTCCTTCTTTAATCATGTCCACCTAGTGAAGGTGGATACCAGTCCCAGATCCCTCTACAACTGGTTGCCATCCAGTTGCTGGGATCTCATCACCCTTACTCCACATGACAGTTCTGAAGAAAAGAAGATTGTTTCCACTCTCTGTCTGACACTGTTGGGAGCCCCAACCCCTTTCCTCAGCTTCCTTGGGGGAAGACTTCCCCTGAGTTCAATGCCAATTCCAGTTTATTAGACAACCAAACTTCCTGTGGAGCTAATACTTGCAATGGCAACATGACATAAAGGAGGCACCAGCAATTAACCTGACTGCCTTCTCCACTGACAATCTATGTTTGTGAGGGGGTGAAATGGCGTTTATATACTCTCCCACAGATGTGAAGGGGAAAATAGCTCACCTGAGCCATGGGCTTTGATAATGCCTTCCCTGACCTGTCTCATCCACCCTCCTTTTTCCCAACCTTTGAGGAAGGAGTGGGCCCTTAAAAGGAGCCAGTGCTCTGGTTTTCCCCCTTTCCAGACACCCCACATCTCCCCCTGAGATTGCAGTGCTTGTGTGACAGGCAGTTGTGCCAGAGAATTAAAGGCTTGCTTTTTCACAAGGGTCAGAATACATTTTGCTTGAACAGATTTTTCATTGTGTTCAACATAATTTCTATCTACATTAAGAGGGCAGCCTTTTGAGTACGGGATTTTTTGTGCCTGTTTTGTAGTCAGGGCAGGAATAACAGTAGCTGGTAATGATGCAGCACAAGACTTCATTTCAAAGCTCTCTCTTATGGGCTCCTCTTTTCAGAATTACAGTGCAACAGAGCAATTGCTTATATTGAACAGCCTTTCTGTCTTCTGGGGATAAAGGCAGATTTTTCACATCATGTAGCAATGACCCAGAATCAGAATATTCCCTTTGCCTATCTCCCATTAGTATGTTCAACGGCACAGACATCAGGAGAAAAAAAATAACCACCAAAAAACAGAATCTTCAGTGCTTCAGATCAGGTACTACTAAAGCAACTATAAATTAGATCGTACTGACACAGCTCTGCAGTTGGCACCAGTTCACTCCTGTTCCAATATATGAAAAGAACTACTTTTTCCAAGTATTTAAGTCCATATTTAGGCTTCAAAGCCAGAAAGACTTATATACATCATAAAATATATATGTGGATTTAATGCCCCGATCTTATGAAGATGTTGTTTAACTTTCTTGCTAGTTCCATTTGACTCCATAAAATCACTCACTGCAGTAAAGTTAAGCACATGCATAAGAATTTGCAGGACTGGAGCCTCCCAGTTCTCCTGAATAGGAATACTGTTCTGAATCAAGGCCTGTAAGTACTCCTATTTAAGTTAATAAGACCGCTCACTCAAACATGTACTTTGTTCTTTGCAGGACTGGGGCCTTAGGCCTTATGTGTAAAGTAACCTCATGTATACAACACATTTAACTATATTTGAATAAAGTCAATACCCTTTTTTATGACAAGCTGGGAACATCTGTCTTAGTTTGTATGGATATGCTGAATGTGTTGGAGTGTTAGTTTATGATGTTACAGTGTTAGATCAAAAGGGATTATTAGTGGATCCAGGGACAAAAGGTAAAATATTGGCATAGATAAGGACCATCCCTCCTAACACCCAGACATAATAACCAGGCTTACAGGCACAAAGAGGTGACCCCTGGATTCAACCATTGAGGCTCAGTTCGTTTGACAGGGTGAAGGGGAGAGATCACTAAAATGCTACAGGACCCCTGATCTGCAAAATAAAATGGAACTGGGTGGCCTAAAAGAGGCAGCCCATCAGGAGCATTGTTGCCCTGGGAAAAAGATCCGGGGCCTGGGCCTGGGCCTGGGCCCTGCCCCTGGCTCCAATCCAGAGTCAGGGCCCTGGGCTCCGGCCACTGCCAGCCTGGTCCCCAATCAGTGGCTGGGAATGGGCCTGGGAGAGGCAGACACAGCTGCGGCCAGCCCGGCCCTGGATACCTGGCCAGGGATGGGGCAGGAGAGGCAGGGGGGCACACAAGACATTAAGGGCATTGGTGCCAGGACTCAGGGAATGAGCCCCCTGTGCCAGGTGCCAGTGACACCCCTTCAGCCCATAAAGTCAATGAAAGCTGATACATGGGCCACGGATTACACAGAAACAGAGGGAGCAAACTGCAAGCCAGACAGTCAGCTGTTTCCAGCCAGCGATGGGGGCTTGAGTGAAGAGAACTTGCAAAAGATGACAAAGAAAGAGTAAGTTTTGAGACCACAGGCCTTTTTTTGTTTTTATCCTCTGATCTATAGATTAAACACAAAAAGGAAGTTTACAGAAGTGAAAGTTTGGTCAGATGAATAGGGGGAAATATAAAAATATTGCTCTAGCATAGAGGTGAAATCAGGTAAACCAAAGCACAAGTGGAGTTGCGGCTAGCCAGAGATGTGAAGAGATTCTACAGGTATATCAGCAACAAGAAGGTGGTCAGGGAAAACTGTGGATTCCTTACAAAAATGAGGGAAGCAACCTAGTGACAGGTGAAATGGAAAAAGCTGAAGTACTTTGTGCTTTTCTTTTGCCTCTGTCTTCACAGAGAAGGTCAGCTCCCAGACTGCTGCAGTAGGCTTTACATTATGGGGAGAAGGTAAGCAGACCTCAGATCTGAGAGAACAAGTTCAGGACTACTTAAGAAAGGCTGTAAATTCACAAGTGTATGGATTGGATGCAATGTATCTAAGTGCACTGACTGAGTTAGCTGATGTGATTGCAGAACCATTGTCCATTACCTTTTCAAATGTGGCTTTCTGGGGAATTCCCAGACAGGGGTATCGCTGGCTCCAAAAATCTCCCAAGGCCCAGCCCGGGCCCAGGCCTCCCCACCTGCCAGTCTTGCCCCCTGGGCCAATCTGGCCGTGCAGTCTTGTCCTGGCCCCACGACCCCAGCTGGGGTCAGGGCACGGATGCTGGGACTCCCCTGGGCCCACCACCAGTGATGCTGCTGGTCCCAGACGCTTGGAAAAAGGCAAACATAGTGAGCATCTTTAAAAAAGGGAAGAAGGCAGATCCAGGTTACTACAGACCAGTCAGACTCATTTCATTCCCCAATAAAGATCATGGAGCAGGTCCTCATGGAATCTATTTTGAAGCACTTGGAAGATAGGAAGGTTCTCAGAAAGCGTGAGCATGAATTCACCAAGGGCAAATTATTCCTGATCAGCACAGTTGCCTTCTATGATGAGAAGACTGGTTATGTGAATATGGGGAGAAATAGTGGACATGATATACCTTGACTTCAGCAAAGCTTTTGATACAGTGTCCCACAGTATTCTTGCCAGCAACTTAAAGATGTCTGGGTTCGATGAATGGATTATAAGGTGAATAGAAGAACAGTTAGATCATTAGGGTCAAGTAGTGGTCAATGACTCAATGTCTAGTTGGCAGCTAGTATCAAGCTGAGTGCCCCAGTGGTAGGTGCAGGGGCTGGTTTTGTTCAATACTTTCATTAATGATCTGGATGGTACAGTGGAGTGCACCCTCAGCAAGTTTAAAGATGACACTAAACTGGGGGGAGTGATAGATATACTGAAGGATAGGGATAGAATACAGAGTGACCTAGAACACATGGAGGATTGGACCAGAAGAAATCTGATGAGGTTCAATGAGGACAAATATAGCAAACCCTGCACTTAGGACAGAAGAGTCCCATCCACTGCTACAGACTGGGGATCAACCAGCTAGGCAGCAGTTCCACAGAAAATGACCTGGAAGTTATAGCTGAGAAGAAGCTGGATATGTCAGTGAGTCCTTATTGCCAAGAAGGTTAACAGTATGAGGGGCTGCATTAGCAGGAGCACTGCCAGAAGATCAAAGAAAGTGATTATTTCTGTAAGGTGTTTGCAGCACTCTACCCACTGGAGAGCACCTCCTGCTGGATTTATTGGGGAATGCTCAAGTGGTCCCTCTCCTGAGGGTCTGTGCTCCACCTCTTTCCATACTGGACTCTGCTCCTGAGTCCACTCTTGGGTCTCAGCCCTCCGGTCAAGCCCATTAATCCACCCCTTCTGAGGTACAGTTCTTGCTTTGGTCCTGGCCACTACTTAAAAGTCAGTGGCCAACAAGCCTGTGCCATGCCTGGCACCAGTGCCAATTCTGGCATGCTGGGGGAGTGGGGAGAGGCCTGGATCTGCCCTCTTCTCTAGGCCCTGGCCCAAGGACCCCAAGTGCCTCCAGTGAGCCCTTCTGCTTCCCTCTAGTCACTCCTCACCAGCCCCTGTCAACTCCCTGGGCTTCTTCCCTGCAGCCCCACTCGCACGTAGTCTCACACCACTGGACTCCAGCCTCCATCCGCTCCTGGCTCCATAGCCCCGGACCACTGTTCCAGCCACTGCTGCAGTCTTTCCTTCAGGAACCCCAGCTCCAGGTCAGCTCCTTGTGCAGTCTCCCTCTTGGAGCTCTCCAAAGTGATGGTTCCCACAGCTAGCCTGCTAGGGAGAGGACCTTGTCCCTGTAGCTCCCCACAGCAGACTGAGAAGCTAGCTCTGCTGTACTCTTTTTATACCGACAGCTCACCCTTTGGTTGGCTATCACACATAGGCCCCTTTTAACCCTGGGTGCATCATAGCAGAGTAACCACATCGCTATAATGCCTCACTGTTGAACACTGGTGAGACCACATTTAGAGTACTGTGGCCAGTTATGTGTCCTCCACTACCAAAAAGTGGTAGACAAATCAGAGATAATGCAGCAGAGGGCAGTAATAATGATTAGGGAACTGGAGCATATGACTTATGAGGAAAGGCTAATTTTAATTAATCTGCAGAAAAGAAGAATGGTGGGGGGATTTGAGAGGATTTTTCAACTACCAGAAAGAGAGTTCCAGGGAGGAAGGAAGTAGGTTGTTCTCAGTTTTGGCAGATGACAGAACAAGGAGCAATGGTCTCAAGTTACAGCGCAGGAGGTTCAGGAAACATTTCCACTAGGAAGGTGGTGAAGCAAAGAAATGGGTTATCTGGGGAGGTAGTGGAATCTTCATCCTTAGAGGTTTTTAAAGTCCAACTTGACAAAGCCCTGGCTGGGATGATTTAGTTGGGGTCAGTCCTGCTTTGAGCAAGGCGCTGGATTAGATGACTTCTGGAGGTCCCTTCCATCCCTATTCTTCCTTGAGTCTATGTTTGGTGCCTTTGAGAGGAAGAATAAATGATACTTTGTATTGGACATTGATTTTGAGTCACTTTGCTGTTCATAGGCATGGCTTACAGGTACTAGAGGCAGTTAGGCTGACTGAGAGTCTGGTTTAAGTGCCACCCATCAGTGATTGGAGAATTTGGCTCTCAGGTTTGCAGTTTGGCATATTCAGGTGGTTATTCCAGGAGGACTGGGTTACATGTATAATTTCATAATAGTGCTTTGGACATAACAGATAGTGCAGATGTGCTTAAACACACACCATCCCCACACTCAGCCCAATATTATGGTTTTTGTTTTTTAAAGGAAGAGACCTAACAAATATATGGTTTATATTCCAGAGCTATTCCTAATGAAGAACAAAACCTGACTGAAAATGTTCTGCTATGTCCATCCCCAAGTTAAGGCATTGATATGAAGTAGTGTACCTCACCATGCCCCAGTTAATAAGAAAGAAAGGGAATAGGGGGAAAAAAAGTAGCAAAGGGGCAGACAAAGGGATGGGCTTAAATCTATAAACATTACTTTTCTCATCTTAAAATTTCACGTTGGTATTGAAGTAGATTTAATCTGGGAAAAAAAATTGAACAGATACAGAGACTCTGTGTGGTGCAGAGCCATGGTGCCAGTTAATTGCTGAATGCCTCAAAAGATTAAGATTAGGAATGTTATTTTCTAGTCTAATATATATGTATTGTGGCAAATTGCTAGCTCTACCGTAGTGGGTCTCATGTTTCTATTTTTTGCTGTGGGCCAGGGCATCTCCAGACACCTCACTCTTATTGTAATAGGTAGTTTGTCTACTGTTGTCCTTGGGAAAAGGGGACAGAGGTAGGGACCAGGACCCACCCTCTACTCAATGTCCCAGCCCAGGGGCCCTCTGAATTGCAGCTAGGTGCTGCTGATAGTGTCTAAGTCCACAAATCTCCCCCCCCCCCACCAGCTGTTTTCCCCCCTTTGCCCTTTCAATTCCTTGTTCCCTGTCCCTCCTGCCTGGCAAGATTTATTTTCTCAGGCCTCAGTGCCTGGGGAGTGTCTCCACTCAGCTTGTACTTCCCCTCCTGGGCCTGGTTGCTTCCTCAAAAATCTCTTCTCCTCTGCATGACACTGCACTCCTCCTGCACCACCTGCACTTGTGCCCCATCTGGCTAGAGCGGAGATGTTTTTATCAGGGGACTGCCTGGATCTTAATTGGCCCCAGGTGCCCCTAACTGAACTACAGTAACCTCAGCTAGTCTATTGGGAACAAAGGCTTGAGCATTCTGGGGCTTACATACCTCCCCTCTGTCACTTTCTGACTGCCCTGTGCCCTCAATATCTTACTATATTGAATCAGAATAAGAGCATCACACATGAGAAAGGAAAAAAAGATTTCATGTAGCTAGAAAACAAACTCTTATGTTCTTGGCCAATACACAGAGATGCTAGATGAAAATGCAAAATACTCATGCTATTTCTTAGAATTCAGAATGACAACATACAAGGACTCAAAAAGAAAGGGACAAAAAGAGAGATGCTTTATTAAACAGAGAAGCACAATTCACTCCACCCTAATCTAGGTTGTCCATCTTCTGCCTTATTCTGATCACATACACAGAACACTAATCTGCAGGCCAAACCAAAAGGGAAAAAATAGAGAATTTAAAGTGAAAGATAATTTTAAAACAAACAGCTGCATACAGAGTTGCATCTGACTCTCAGACTATGTCTATGCTGCAGTCAGAGGTGTGGTTGCAGCCTAGATTGGAACATCTATGCAAGCATTAACCTAGTTAATGTGGACAAGAAAATTGCAGTGAAAAACTGGCAGCTTATGTTTCAGCACTGGTTGTACAACCTTGCCAGGGATGCTGCGCATGTACTTATATTCATAACTTGTGCCAAATTCCATGCACCTTGACTTCATTTATCTGTCATAGCTAGATTAAAGCAAATGCATATGTGCCTGCCTGAGCTGCAAATATAGTGTAGGCATACTTTTATTCTGCCTATTTAGGAGAAGTGCCATTTACTATCTAAAAAAGATGGAAAGAAATCTCAGAAGAATTATCTATGATTCAAGGATCAAAGCACGATGTCATCAGCAGCTCACACTTATTTTTTCCTATTTAATAATGAACAGGCAGTCATTTTGGGGAGGTGCTTTGGAAAGGAAATTTGTGAAGCTATTGCATAGGACATTAAGTCACTGGGATTTAAGCTGATCACTGTTTCATGACAGTTAAACAGACAGTAAAATGTTTGCAGCTTCTGTGCAACAACTAGACCAGCCTTCTTCCCCATCTCTGCCCCTTTCCACCTCTGCTCTTTTCCCATAGTAATCAGTTTCATGGGCTAATTATGTCCAGAGAATAACACCACAATGGGTGATTTGATCTGCAACTTTTTTCTAAATTAAACAACAACAAAAAACAAACAACCCTACACCTTCATTTTTTTTTTAATTCAAAGAAGGTTAAGCATATTATATCAATATTTCCTCCATAGACCTTTCTTTATAGTGCAGAATCACTTAAGAAAACAAAATACATAACCCATTCCTGCTGGCTGTTAATGGGAAAGGAATTTTTTTTAAAAAGTCTTACAAATCCAGTAAAAAGACCCATGTGTATCATATCAGTTGTGTGGTGCTATGTTAATGGAGATTCTATTATCATCTTATTAATTATGAGAATACTCATGCCTATTAAAATGGAGACAAAATGTGGAGAATAGTCAACAAATTACATTTAATGACTGTTCTAAGATCTCTCTCCTACACATCAAGCCAAGTTAATTAAAAACTACAAAAATGAGACTAGAATGGTTATAATAGTGGTTTAGGACTCTACTGGCATGATTAAAAGGCTTTATCATATACTGTCTAACCTTCAGATATTAAGCTGGGGACAGTCTTTGAAAGAAATGATCATGATAAGCCTTCAAATGAATGAGACAATGTTGGAATAAAAGTTCAACATGCCCCAAAGGGCCCTGACAGTAGATGATGGCTGGAGGCCTGAAAGCTAATGAAAGATAAACTTTTCAACAGAAGGGCTGTCAAAAATGAAAAAGGTATAAAGCAAAAGCCAAGGCAGGACATGAACACATTCTAAAAGAAAACTGAGGGGAAAGAAGATTAGAGGAATGATGCACTGAAATTCTGCATGATCTTTGAAAAATCTGTCCCTTAGAACTGACCTTTTAAAATAAAGTTTTATTTCTTGTTTCCACTGAATATTGGAAAACCACTAAAAGTAAGTTTAACTCCTTACAGTATATTCATGAGAAGGGGTGGAAGATTTTAGTGGATCACTGCAGACACCACAATATATTCTCTGCCTGACTCAAAGAAGCCATCATGTCCCAGATCTTTCATGCCCTGAGACATGTGACTTCTGAATGTTGTTAACAGGGACCATCCACTCTGTTTCAGGATCCCAACTCATGCATGGACATGACCTCTGGATATCTTGGAAATGAAATTAAAACAGAATATATTCTTTTGTTGTAACTAGCTGAAACCCCTTTCTTTGGTGCATGAGAGTTCACCTTCTACCACCTTAATTATGATGTATTTTCTGTTAGATGCACATATACAGGTTGCAAATGAGTTTAAATAAAATATTCTGGCTCCAAACAGATCAGAATTCTGGGACATTCAGAGGTGGCTGTGTATCCAAATTTTGTGAAGGACATGATGTCATGTCAAATGGGAGACCATTTACTTCCTTCATGTTCTTGATATTTGGCTCTCTCCTCTGGTATCATAAACATTAGAGCCAGTTTTACAGCAGTATTTAGATATTAAATGGTGTGGATAGGATAGGGATTTTCAAAAGTATCTAATGCAGTGAGGGACCTAACTCCCATTAATTTTCTAAGTCACACTTGCTTATAGAGCAATCCATAGTATGTTCATTAGAGTAAGTGATAGAGTGAGCAAGAGTTGTACAATAAGGCCATTAATCTGTTTGAAGTATCTTACAAAACATGAACAAACTTTCAGTGTAGGGATCCAAACTTTTCTATTCTCCTCTGCTACAAAAGCAAACAAAATATATCCTTTAAATACCTTGACATTAGCCAGATCTCCACCCCATTCAAAAATCTCATGGGAGTATCAAGCAAGTGGTAACCAAATAACTAGAAAGTTATTATATAACTGCAAAGTTAATTCAAGGGTCTCTGTTGGGAAAAAAAAAATCTCTTTTAGTACTTGTAAAGTCTGTAATTGATTTTAATTAACAGTTTGGTCAGGAATGCTGGGGTAAGAGGGTCAAAGATTACAAAGAAATCCCCCACTGCTCACATGTTAATGAGACACAGCTGCAAAGGAAAAAAGGCTGTATAATTAAACTTTTGTCTCTTTGAGTCTTTTCTTCAGAGTATCATAACTACTATTTTTGTGCCAGTGGGGGGGGGGGGGGTTCACTAGTGAGCACAGATTCACAGACACTCCGGGCTTCTACCTCTAGGACCATGGTGACTCCAAGCCAACCGTAATTGAGTCAGAGAGAAACACTGGGCTGAAGCATGATTAAGCAGAAAAACCTGCCCTGCATATTTAATACAATATTAAAACTTCCCACAGACTGAGACCAGTAGAAGAATTGATCTCAGCTTTGCCATCATGAGCTATTTACTTTTCAGATTAAACACCACATCCATATTTTCATAGTTTTTGGAGGATTGGGGTCAAATAATATAACATGTGGACACAGTTACAATATTTCATGTATGTGACCAAATAGCATTCATTAATTCAAATGAAAAATGAAGGTCATCTGTTAATAAAATATTAGCATTTCTTCATGTAAAATTACTTTTACAATATACAATGAATATAAGTTCCAGGAGGGTAGCCATGTTAGTCTGTATATAGCAAAAACATCTAATTAATGTATATCATAAGTACTATCTGGCTAAAGTAGTGTTGACCTTTTCCATTCTTAACAAATGTTGCTTCTCTTTTCAGAAGTTAGCCCAGGACAGTTGGTTTCACAAAATAGTGTGTAGGCTTTTCACTGCTGAAGGAACTTTCTTTGAAGGAACCAAAGGCACTTTCTAGATCTTCTCAAGAGGGAAAACAGAGAAAGAAATCCAGACAATTAAATCTGCCAGCCTTACATTTCAGATTTACAGTAATCAACATTTTTATACTATAAATAAAATTATCTTTGTTTTTTAATACTGAGAGATCTAGGATAATATTAGTTAACCAGTCATAGGATATAAGAAAGAAGATCCTCTCTTGATTAATCAGTAACTGGTTAAAAGAGGAGAAAAAAATAAGACTAGATTATCAGTTTTTGAATTGTCAGAGGTAAATAGCAGTGTTCTCCATGGATCTGTACTGAGACCAATGATATCCAATATATTTTAAATTATTTGGGAAAAAGGGAGTTATTGAAGTGGCAAAGTTCACAGATGATACAAAATTTCACAGTCAGCTTTGAACATATCTATCTTGAATAGAAATGAAAAGAGAGCCCACAAAACTGAGTGACTAGCCAACTAAATGGCAGGTGAAATCCACTGATGATAAATGCAAAGCAATGCGCTTTGAAAATCATAATGCCAACCATAAACAAAAAAAATGATGGGGTCTAAATTAGCTATTACCAGTCAAGAAAGAGATCTTGCAGTTGCTGTGGTAGTTGTCCAAAAACATCTGTTCAGAGAGCAGCAGCAGTCAAAAAAAATGCTTATAAAATGTTAGGAACCATTATGAAAGAGATAGATAAGACAGAGCATTTCATAATGCTTCTCTGCTATTCCATGATACACCTACATCATGAATACTACATAAAGATTTAGTCACCTCATCTCAAACTTGATATATTGGAAGTGGAAAATGTCCAGAGAAAGAGAACAAAAAATATTAGGGGAATGGAACTGTTTTGGTATGAGGATAGATTAAAAAACCTGGGAATTTTCAGTTTGGAAAAGAGATGACTAAGGAAAGGATATGATAGAAGTCCATCATATCACGAATGGTGTGGGGACAGTGAGTAAGGAGGTGTTATCTACTTCTTCACATAACACAATAACCAGGAATCACCCAATGAAATTAATGGTCAGAGAGTTTATAAACAAACAAAAGGAGGAATTTATTTACATGACGCACAGTCGGCCTCTGGAACTTGTTACCAAGGGATGTTGCAAAGTCCAAAATTATGAGTCAGTTAAAAAAGGATTAGCTAAATTCATGGAGGATAGGTCAATTGATGGCTATTAGTTAAGGTACTGAGGGATGCAACCCAAGGCTCTGGGTGCCCCTAGCTCTCTGACTGTCAGATGCTGAGATTGGATGAGAGGAAGAACCACCACTTGACAATTGCTCTGTTCTGTTTATTCCCTTTGAAGCATCTGCCTTTGGCCACCGCTGGAAGCCAGAATACTATATAGGACTAGATGGACCATTGCTCTGATCCAGCATGGTCATTCTTAGCTCTTATGTATAATGTACATCTAATTCCTGATTAGAGGGAAGTGTTGTATGTTCATAAATAGGTAAATTAAAATAAAAATAAAGGGTTAGTTTTGAGAATATCCCAATTACAAAGCTAGAATGGAGGGCACCTGCTCATCAAAATGATGTCATTAAACAAGATAGTTATCATTACAATACCTTCCTCAGATGTCTAATTTTTTCCAGGAAAATGATCATTTGTCTTTGTGTCTTATATTACTATATTTTTATGTGTGTTTATTTTCCAATGGTCAAATTAGGGAGGAAAAGTAGTTGTAATTTTCTTCCAGGCTGTGAGCAGAAATCAAAACTCACCCATGTGAGATGCCTAAGCAAGACTGCCACTCATAGCTGATCACACAAATATAGTCATACCTCTTCTTACAAGCCTGATCGAACCAGCAATAAAATACACTTTGTTAGAATTTAACTTTTCCATTAGTCTTATTCCAGCCCATTAATATGACATGTCTCTCAGAGTTCATACTTCTCATAGCTTTATCAGGATATCTGATTCAAGAAGACAAGAAAGTATTAATTTATTTTTACATTAGTAAAGGCACAAAAGAGCAACTTGGTGGGACATGTCATATATGTCAAATTAAGAACACGTGCTTCCGTTTGCAGAATTAGGGCCATATATATAGATATATATTTTTTAAGTAAAATCTTGCTTTCGAGAAATGACCTATCTTGAGTTTGTATTTAAATATATTGGAAGTTATTTCAAAGAGAAGAATAATTCTTTTTCCTACAGATGTTTTACATTTTGAGATGTAGGAGGAAGGAAGGAAACAAGCTATCCACACTCTTAACAAGACCCAGTGGACCAACTATCTGCCTTCATAGAATGCTCCAAAAAGAAAAAAAAAAAAGCATCTTGCAGCTGCTTTGAGGATCTTTTGCTAGTACTGTAATTGCAGAGTGGAACTTTGAAAAAGCAGGAACATGAGATACTGGTGCATTGCAAAGTCAAATACCTATAGGAGGGCTCAATTTCAAATGAAATTTTGTTCATTCTAGCCTCCACCCAACAATAAAAATTGTCAGTTGTACTTTTCTTTTCCAGTTCTGACAGAGACTTTGGCTATGTCTAAATCTGCTTTTGAGTTTGAACTTGCTAGTCTGAATTAAAAAAGCCTGAGGTTAATCCGAACTAACTGCAGCTTTTTAGGTCAAATTAGCTGTGCGTCTTAGTTTGAACTAACTTTTTAGTTCAAACTAGTAAGTGTGGCGAGTTCAAACTAATGGCTTAGTTCGAATATTTTTAGTTTGAACAAGCCATTAGTCCTGGTCTACATCGTGCTAGTTTGAATTTTAAATTCGAACTAAGTGCTTAGTCTGGACTAACCACTCAAATTTCTTAGTTCAGAGTAAGCTTTAGCTAGTCTTTTTAGTTTAAACTTTGCGGCTTTTTAGTTCAAACTAGCTACACAACTTAGTTTGAACTAAACAGTTAGTTCGAACTAGTCAGTGTGGTTAGTTCAAACTCACTGCTTAGTTTGAACTTTTTAATTAAAGTTTGAACTAACTGTTTAGTTCAAACTTACTGTTCAAATTAACTACTTCAAACTAAGCTTTGCCTCATTTGAACTAAGCAATTGCTTAGTTCATACTTGGCAAAGCCTAGTTTAGACCTGGTCCAAATAAGTCTGGACTAAGCCTGCTTAGTCCAGACTAATTGGCCAGTGTAGATATAGCCTTCTTCCCTCACTTTCATATAGGGTCCTATGTTTCTTGATAATTTGAGGAAGTACTTTTCTCACAGTTCCTTGTTTTCCACACATACAGTTTAAAAAATTAACTTTCTATTTCTAGAATGTGTGCGTTTGGGAGAAGGCTCTGAGGTTTCCCCACCTTTTTTATGTTTTGTTTGGAACAGAGAAATTGGAGGTATTATGCTTATTATATCTGTTTTAATTTAAAGCAGTGGCTGAAATGGGCAGAAGATCTGTTAAAACTCATCTTAAAACTGCTCACTTTGACAGCAACTAGTACATTCTCTTTGGAAACTTTTATTTTTTGCAAAAGTGATGAAAACCCAAAATATTGGTTTTAAATTCAGTGAAATTAAAATGCTCATGGGACAAGCATTATTTTGAATTTTAGCTTAGTTATTTGGTAATGTATTCTACAGTAAAGTATGAATTAGTTTGCTCTTACATACAGGAAATAGAAAGAAGTCACAATCATTTATTCTGAGTCTGTAGACTGCATACTAATCAGCTACTAAAAACAGATAAGACACAGGTAAAATAAGATCATGATCCACCCTGAAAACCTACTTAAAAAAACACATATAATTTATAGAGAAGCCAGAGCACCATCATTCCTAAAGTAAAGATCACACACAAAAAGGAACCTCTGTTTTCATTACAGATTGCACGGTTTATATACAGAAACACTCACTCATCCTCACCAAGCTCAGACGAGTTATTACTAAGCATTTACTGAACAGATGTTGTAAAGCAATGTGCTGCTGCTGTTGGGAAGGATGCCTAAAACCGGCACGAATAATTGGACTGCAGTAAGCTATTACCTGCTCCAAAACATCTGAAAATTAAATGTACTTTTGGTTGATAATACTACATAAAATGTTGTTTCCCTTTATTTCCATATAGGATCAACTATATTTTAAGAGTCAGAAAGATTAACCCAAAAGGTGAGGCAGAAGTCTGAGAGAGTTACAACAGTTCAGCACTTCCTAGATGCAGAAGACCCACTGAACAAAAGTGTATGAGGAAAGACAAGAAAAGTTAGGAAGGAAACTAAGGCATGAGCTTCACCACTGAGAGGAAGAGATGTGAGAGTATGTGTATGCACATGAAAGCATTGCGTAGAACAGATATACTAAATTCCAAACACGAGCTTATGACAAAGAGGTTACTTTAGGATTTCTTGTTACAAGTAATACAAAACTGGTTGGCTGAAAAATGTTTGTTTAAAAACAAACAAAATAAATCTATTTTGGAAAACTGCCAAAACTCTTATAAATTGTTCATCTATTTCCATGATGATGAATGAGGCATAAAGGATCCTTGCTCATTTTAATCATGCATACTAATATTTGGATTTTGCCACCCTTTCTTCCACCAACTACCATCTCACTCCACAAGTAATCTCACTGAAATTAATAGGATTACTGTTGACAGAAGGATCTACTCAACATAAGTAAATCCAACAGTCTAGTCCAAAGAAGTCTGGTCATTTTGCAAAATAAAGGAATGAGTACAGAATAATTTCCTGATTACTTCTTCTCATTTGTAAAATTGCTAGCAAGTGTCACCCTCTATTATGTTCCAGAGACAGATATAGGGAAATCAGATCACGAGCTAATAGGTGAATAAAACCAGTAAGGCTCCCACTGTTTTTCCACCATCGAAATTATTGGAATTTGTCATGAGACAATCTTCTAGCCATTTGAGAAAACTGGTACAGGAGAGAAATGATGCAAAATAAATAATGGAATATTACTTTACATCAGAATTCTTAAATTTAATTTCAGTCTCTAAAGTTCCTAGGCATATCAAAAATAATAATATTAATAAATCTGATCAGGGCCATTTGGAAAGCAAAACAAATGTGATATACAATCGTGTTCTCTCTTATTAAAAGTAGCTCTTGGGCATTGAGGTAGTGTAACCCGCTAGGGTGGGCTCAAAGGCATCTACTTGCCCCTCTCCAGTGCCTCACAGTGAAAACCCCTGCAGAAAGCACTTGGAGAGCCAGGATCCAGTTGTTAAAAGGACTCACAGCGAAGACTGCTCAGAGTTCGCATCCCACAATAAACTGCCACTCAGCAGAAACGTAACAATGAACTTTATTAACTAACTAAACACACCTTATCCTAAGGAAACATAATACATTTAAATAAAACAGTGTGAAACCCAGGAGTCCCAATGTTCAGGTGGAGTCACCCTTATCTCTATCGTACTCTTTTAAGTCCTTGAGGCTTGAATGCAAAAGGTAAGCAATCCTCATCCCCTCTAGCTGCAGGAATCTTCAGGTGAATGCCGTGCAGTCCTTTCTTCCTCCTGTGTAGCCAGCACCATGCAATCAGGTCACTGGCCATCCAACTCTCACTTCCACTGCAGACAACTCCCCTGCAAAGCTGTCCAAAGCAGGGAGAAAACATCCTACAGTCCTCTCCTGCTCAGCTCCTCTCACTGAGTCCCTTAGCCCATGCACTCTGCAGCTCTCTGTTTGCTCCTCTCAGGCTTCTCTCTGGGTATGTAACTCCAATACAACAATAAAACTTGTGGAGCATGCTTAGTGTGCTCCCATATCCTGTTACCAGAAGTTTCTGGTTTCTGGGCTGCAAAATCTGCCCAGCAACGTAACCCAGCCATAAGGGCTCCCTAAAAGAGATTGCACCTTTTTAGGCACATGGGTTACAGTAGCACCATGTCAAAAGATTGAAAAAACGTAAGATTGTAATGTTTAACATTGACCACAGCATTTATGATGAATAAGGAACCTGTTTATCAAGAAGTCTAAGAAATAATCAGTAAGCCTTCAGAGAAAATAAAAACAGAACCATGTGTAGAAGTGTGAAAAACATTGTGACTTCAAATGACAATAATCAAACTTCCCCAACTCACTGGGCTTTTGGGAGGATAAATGTTTTATATTTGAGAGGTAATAAAATGCTACAATGCCAGGAGCAATACAAGTACCAAAAAAAAAAAAAAAACTTGTCAAGCATTGACTTGAATATTTTTCATGAATTTGAATCCATCACATCTTTTGTTCCAATTTTTGCAAAAATAAAAGAGTTTTCACAGATGGAAAGAAAAAAAAATGAGCTGGAAGTGAAAAGGTTCCTTTCCTGAAAAGAGGAGATAATTTTTGCCATGAGAAATGGAAATTTTCTCCTGGGACAAGACTCTTCACCATTTTGCTGCCAGGATGAAGGTTTTTGTTTTGTTACAAAAAGCTGGCAGGAACACAGACATCTCACAGGATTATATTTAGGACTCCCACAAGTACAGTTTTTGAATGTAAAGGAAAAGTGTTTCTATTGAAACTACCCCCACACCCAATGAATACACCATTCTTAATTTCATTCTTTTTTCCCTTTTAGTTTTCTTATATTTTAAATGGGCAAAGAGTTCTTTAACATAATTTGTTTTAAATGAACTACAAGGCATACCTATTTTAATGTTAGAACTTACTGTTCCAATGCCTTGGTAAAGTGTTCCAGACATCTTAAATGAGCAGGCCAAATGATTCAGTACTAGGAACAGTTCCAACATAAACGTTCAATGCATTCTAGGTTGGATGATTTACAATCAACTCCAGAGGATGCTAGTTAGAATTTAAAGGGAACCCCTATTTCCTCCTAGAATACCATTGACATACTTGCCTAATAGCTTCCCAAGCTGCAGTAATTAGATTCCAACCTCTGCATTTCTCAAGTCACAATCCATTATTTTAACATTTTAATTTGTACAATTCCTTTGTGTTTTCTTGTTTTGAAAAGATGGTGAGCTGGCAGGATGGTTTGCTCAAATGTGATCTATTACAGTATATCCTCTCCACATTTTATTGAGTAACTGCTTTAAACTCCACAAATCAAAGCAAAGTCAAAGTTCAAGAGTCATTCTACCATGCCCATTTATCACTGCATATATTTTAGATAAGACAGGCAAAGTTTATAGACCCACCACATAAGAGCTAAAAGTAGTTGCAGCATTAACTCTTCATTTGCCCGCTTTTCTGAATTTAAGCCTATTACCTTTCATGGTCTCTGAACCTCTGTGAAAGCAGCACATCACCTTAACTTCCCACAACACACAGCGCAAAATCCTGTGTAAAGGCCACAAATTTTACAACCAAGGAGACTCAGATGCCCTTCAAAGTCTGTTAGTATTTTTTCTAATATAACAAATTGCTTCTCTGTCATGGCTCCCCCAAGAGCTCAGCATGCCACCATCCACAGTACTCCCACCTTAAAGTATGGATGGCATGGGGGACAGATTTCCCAATACAATTAGTTCAAAGTTCCACTGCAGTCCCAGGCTGCTAGGAACCGGTGATGGAGGGAGAAAGAATAATGTCATGGCTGCACTTCTCCCCTTGTGAACAGGCCAGAGTATTGCTCTGATTCCTGTGAGTGTGCCACGTCCACAGGGCAACTCAGAAGCAAGATAGGTACCAGAACCAGCTGCTTTTATCTCCTCTTTGGACCTGGGAAAAATTGAGAAAATGAAATAGAAGACAGTATAGAGGGAATTGTAAGATGTGAACATATAGTGACCTTAGAGACAGAAAGATACAGAAAGCTATACTTAAAAGGCACCAGAGACCTATTCTCTAGTGGTCAAACATATGAGAATAGTTGACTGCTTGATTCAAACCCCTCATTCTCTCATCTCCTGAAGATGGACACTAATAGTATGGGAGATGGGGAACCAGGAGCCACTGGTGGTGGGGGAGGACAATAAGAGGTCATGAGATGGGAGGGTTGAGGGTCCTCCACAGATTTAGGTAAGCACCCACATTTTAGAAAGCCTATCTGACCAAATCTAGACTCAAAACCTTTGGGTCTCTCATCACCAATTTTATATCTGTTTGTACAATCCTGCATGCACTTATATTTTTGGTGCTTTATGTAACTGTACAAAATCACAGTGCAATACAGGGAGCAGAGTGAAGTTTTGGTGGAGTCCTCAAATCCTTATGGGAATAAGTTGTATAGGTATATGTGTTTCCACATTTCAGCGACCGTATCCCAGAACTCCAGTGACACAGAGATATTGCTGCACAACAATGCCTTGTGACCTTACAGAATGAGGGAGGTAGCCAAACATAACCCTGTGGGAAACAGGAAATATCAATCTAAGATATACATCATCCCTTTAACCCTGATTTCCTGCATCCGGCAAATGCAATTTTAACCATGCCCTATAGCAGCTGGCATTAATGGTTCAGAAGGGATGGACTGCAATAAGGAGACAGAAGACAGACTAGTAGAATGTGTAGCATGAGTAGTGACACTCCATAGATTTGAACCCAGTTGTGCTGAACCCAAGCTCTGTGCTAAACACAGGTGCTATTTTACAGGAAAGGAGTTTTAAATTAAGTCCATTTGGTGTACAAATCACTAAGTAATACATGAAACACCATAATATCATTACCCAGTCAAACTAACAAGGAGTCCTGTGGCAGTTTAAAAAACTAACAAATTTATTTATCACATGAGTTCTACGGGAAAAAATCCACTGCCCCTTTGGAAATTATTGTCAGTTATCCATGATACAAAGCAATTTCACTGGGACTAGGGAGGAAATCAGTTATCACTTCAGAAGAAGGGAGACAGGGATTATGTCTCAAGGGACTTTAAAGCAGGCACGTTATCTAGCCAGCATCATAAAGGAAGTTGTAGACTAGAAACTTACGTTTGCACTGCTCAGGAACCCAGGGCCATCATCCCAAATGAGGCTGTTTTCACAGAGTTTGCTGTCAGGCCAAGGAAGAGAGAGGGACCACCACAGAGAAAACATGCAGAGGTGTGAGTGATTTATTCAAAGGATTTCTGCAACATAGGGAGGAAATGAAGAGTTAAAATTCTCTTCCCATTCCCTCAAAATATGCAGCAAACAAACAAGAAACTAAAACCAAGTCAAGCTTTCAAATCTAATTCCCATTCATAAAGATGGCTGTCAAGATTGGCTTTTTTGTACATGGAGAGTTAATGTCTTCAAGAAGTTAATCCACTGAAACATTCAAGTTTCATCATCATCAAATTGTACAGCTTGCTAATTATTGTAAGGTTCAAACCTGTTCTACTTAGATGATGGTCTTAAAATACAGCAGTAGTGCAAATTAATATTTACCATGGTATCACTGAATAATGTAAAAGATTGTGTAGTTAGCAATGGGTGAACTGGTTCATGCCATAAACCCAGCTTCTTAAGCTAACATTTAACTTAAAAAAAAAAAAAAACAGGTTAAAACAAAGTTAAAAAAAAAGTTTTTTAAAAAAACGCCCTGTTTGACAGGAACCCTCTCCTTCAGCATGTCCTTCCCCAGGAAGGAAATGATTTGCTTACTATCAATATTCTAAATTTATTCACAGGGGTCCTTTGCATGTTACAAGGGTCCTTGTTCAGTATCTCCAAAGTACAGCTCAATACGCTACTATTCTTTTCCTGGAAAAGGAGAAACATCCCAGGGCCTTTTGCCTCTGAAGCCTCTTCTTTCTGCATGGATGCCTACAGTATCGTGTGCTTCTGTTTGGAGCCTTGAAAAAGAGACTCACGAGTAGGGAATGACAACTTTTACTGGCTGGAGATGGGCTTCATAAGATCAGTAGGTAAGTCATGCAGAATCATCATGAAGCCACACTTTATTTAATATCCCCAATAGTCCATTGCACAGCACCACTGTGCATATATTTCTTCATTTAATTCTAAGATTTAGTGAAATACATTTTAAAAAATAAATTTCAACAGCCAAGAAATCTCAGCGGTACTGGCCTAGGACAAAAAATTGTCATTTGAGCCTTAACAGGTGGCACAGCCTCTGGAAACAGAGGACACATTTTTAAATATTTGCCCCACTGTTCAAAAAGAAATTGAACACCTGAAGTCATTCAATTCAAGGGATGTTTTGTTTCTGACTGGCAGGAGCATTAGACTGGAAAATAGAAGTAGAGGAAGAGTCATCCTTTACTTGTGGCAGCCAATAAATATGGTGGTGCAATCTGCTCTGTCTCACTGAATATGAAACCACAGGATTAGAGGGGCAGGCAGTGGACTTTTAGTAAGAAAGAAGCTGGTTATTACAGGAAAGCATTATCACTTTATTATTGCTTCTGGAAAGAATAAGTCATTCATCTTTCCAGGCACAATCTCTATAAATAATGAAGCATGTTCTGTAATGGGCTAATAAACTCCCAGTTGTATTTTCACAACAGCAGGACACAGATCAGGGCCAGCCTTGTAGAAGCATGAATATGTAGAGCAGCAATAAACACTGTTCCAATCGTTTTCCTGATCCCGTATGTTTTTTAATTGCTATTGACACCACCATCACATACACACACACCCTCTCCTGAGATCCCAGTCATCTGGCATTTAGAGCTTTAGGGGAGGAGTCTGAAACATTGCTCCCCTGACTCAAGAACAGCAGCAACACACTTGATGAGGGGGTAAGTAGTTCAGCGCTGAGCAAAACTCTGTTACCAGTTCTTCCATTTAAGCAGCCTGCTTCATCCGCACCTGAGTGTTACTTCCTTTCAGTTTCCTAGAAGTCTGTTTTCCCCACAAAGGAGATACAGTTTGCTGCCCCCATTCATCTGTTCCCATACCATTTACCATAGCTGTGCCAAATGGAGTTCATATTACCAGGGAGACAGCAGTCTGGTAAAGACATGAGGGAGCTTATTGTACTCAGGACCCAAAGCTTCATGTCTTCTTCTAATTAGCCCTCTATTCACAGAGCATCTTTCCTAAGCTGATCTGCAAAGGTGCTGCCTTGCCCTTATTCTAACCTCTTCTTAAGTCTCACCTCTTCTGTGAGAACAAGTAATTATGGGCCTGATCCAAAGCACACTCACATACATGGGCATCCTTTAAGTGATTTCAGTGGGCTTCGATCAAGCCCTATAATGTGGAGTATTTGGGGACTGTCTACATAGCTTGATATATAGATGTAATAAAAATAATGATATTAAAAGAGCAGTATAGATAATCCCCAAATAGTCTCTTCTTTATATTAATTTATATGCATCATTTTTCCCTCTGAGTCTTCAAATACTGCTTCAGTAGGAACAACAGAAGCAACACCATAGATGAAGCAAAAGTCACCATTAGAACTTGGAAAAAAATGACTGTTCATACCTAAAATGCATTTAGACGGACATAAGAAATATTTTCCAGTCACCAGACTAAGCAATGGAAACTCGGTCTCAGATGACTGAAAACATTGGTTTCACTGGAAATGCTGTTAGCAAATACTCGGGGTTCCCTAGCACACTTTAATATATTATTAAACAGTACTATGTTAGTGAACTAAGGAACATTTAACGCCCACCCAAAGATGTACACTAATCACCTAAAATGCAACACATTAATGGGTTTAGAAATCACACCCCCTTCATACACATAACCCTACCATGTAAACAAGCCCTTACTCTTTCATACACCCTTGATCTGTAAAATGAGAGGACTAGTATTCCAAATCTAACAGGGTGTTGTAAGAATACATATATAAAAAATTCAGAAGGCCATATATGTATCTAGAGTACATTAATGGGCTATCTAGTGGCAGCACAACACACTAGGATCATATAATATTTGAGGTCCTCTGTTCTGTCCCTTGTATCTTAGGCCAGGAACCTGTGCTTCACATTGATCAATGCCTTTATCTGGACAGCAGTCAGAGCCATGTCAGTGGATAGCAGAGAGTACTGGATCAATGTTCTTTCACTGGAGAAAGAAAGATTGTTACTACATAAGTCTCTATGATGAACAAATGGAGAACAGTGAGGAAGAGTTAACTCTGCACCTGCATATACACTGAAATGCCAGCATGGTGGTGATTTTTCAGGACACTAATTGTGGTGTTCTAATGAAAATGTTCTGCAAACTCTCCAGGAAAGCTATGCAACATGTCCCTGGAGAAACAGATCTCATTCTCATAATTTGCATGTACAATATTTCTCACCACAACACAATAGTATAGATTTTTAACATTCATAAACTATATATTCTTAGTCAAGATGAGACTTTCTGTCTCTGGAAACAGATTAGAAACCAAACCCACAGTTTTTCAGGGCATAAAATATCAATATTCTTTTGGTGAAACAAAAGTATTTAAAGTACTGAAGAACTCTCCAAACAGTAAGTGATCATTATCTTATATGACAAAATTTCTTTTAGGAGCTTAAGTAGTTTTCTGCAAATTCCTTTTTATGTATTTAAACTACAGATCTATAACATGAGGGTTATATCTGTACTTTAGGACAGACATTTTTTAGTTGATAAACAAGAAACCAACATATTGTTATTTTTTATTTTCTCAGGAAGGGAAATATATGACCCAAAAGGCCTTTTTAGAAATCAGCACTTGCAGTTTTGACCAGTAAGTTATTTGGGTCCAGATGTCCCTATCCTACATGATCTGATGGATTAGCAGGACAACACTGGAAGAACAGTTGTTAAAAAACAAGTTCTTGTGAAGTTGTGCACATAATTTGGTATAGTCCAGTGGTTCCCAACCTGTGGTTCGTGGACCCCTGGGGAGCAGCAGCGTGGCTCCAGGGGGTCCACAAACAGATAGGGAGCTGGGGCTGGATGCTGCCATGGTCAATGGAGATCCCGGCTTCCGGCCAGCAGGGAGTTTTTAAAACTCCCACTTCCTGAGCATGCTTAGACCATGCTCAGGAGAGTAGCCTGAGGGGAGGCCAGGTGCAGCAGCTCCAGCCAGGTAATGGGAGCGCAGGAAGAGGCCCTGGGGAGAGGTCGGAGGAACCAGGGATGGGATCAGAGAACTGTGGGCGGGGGTATATTCAGAGGAAGGGGCAGGGACAGGGAGACTCCCCAGGAGCAGTGGGGGCTGCATTGTGCTGGCAGGGGCTGGATCCCCCCCAGTGGAAGCTCCCCCGGAGCAGCAGGTGCCGCATTGTGCCGGCAGGGGCCTCATTGTGCCCCGCGGCAGCACAGCAGCAAAAATGCAGCCAGAGGAGCTGCAGATTATTTTTTCCTGAGAAAGGGGTACCTAGCCTGGAAAAGGTTGGAAACCACGGGTATAGTTGATAAACTTGCAAATTTTGTGTTTTGCTGTAATGCTTTTCCAACAGATGTCTATACAGTTAAAGTTTTCAATGCTAACGTCTTGTTTGTTTTGGTATTTTAGTTTTCTAGAAATGCTTCCTCTGGATGTGCTACTTTATAGTGGACCACTACCATGACACCGCCCCCCCCCAGTTTATTTTCCTTTTTATCTTCATCCAGAGACTTTCAAACAGTTTGCCTCTTATCTCTTTCTGGACCTTAGGAAGCATATATAATTTTGATGTATGATGCACTATTTCCTCCCTTCTCTCCCAGCCAAAACAACCTATATCTCTCTATGCTAATATTCTGGTCATAAAATTTATTCCACCAAATATCACTGATCACAATTAAGTAATGATTTAATTTGTTTATAAAAACCTTCTGTTTATTCCACATACTCCATGCATTTGTGCACAGACATCTAAGAAGTTGAGCAAATTTCCCCACTGTAACTGTTGTCTCTCTTTTGGTTTCTATGAAGCTCTTGCATTTCAATAAAAAGGTAAAAGAAAGCAACGATGAGTAGCTCAAAATCAGTCAGCTCAAATAATTTCTTCATACAAAACAGCTCCCATCTTTTTTGTATCAAGGTAGAGTAATAAATAACCTGCTTCATCAGACAAGCAGAGATCATTTAATCCTCTCCCAGCAGGATCGATGTATTGTCCAGGGTGTGTGCAGATATTTAAATTTGACACCATTTGGAAGGGAACATTCTGTGCATCTCCCCCAGCTGGAGCTCACTCTATTGGTTCCCCCACTCCTTGCATCAGCCCTGGAAGGGTCTTGTTATTCCTCCCGAATCCCACTCCCATCTCAGCCCAGGCAGGAGCTCACTCTATCCTTGGTGACAGAAGATCTCTTTCTCTTTCCCTTCCATCTTCCCCCATGGCCCCGAGGCCAGAGTTCTGTGCCATGGATGATCAGTGTGTCTATGTGGGTGGGGATGTCCCTGCATGCCTCCTTTTGTGCATGCATCTCAGGGTGGCTATTTTCATACAAAAAAAACAAGGAGTCGTGTGACACTAATAGATTTATTTATTTATTTTCTTACAGTGCCACACGACTCCTTGTTTTTTTTCTGGACTAGACTAACACGGTTATCCCTTTAGATATTTTCATACACGCTGCCATCCTATTGCATGGCTATCAAAGATAGGTGGACTCTTTTTGCAAGAGCATAGATGTATTTCCTAACTCAGTTTTAACTATGGCAATTAGGCTAAGCCTTCTTAAGATTCCACCAGTACTTTCAAGAGGACAAAGGTTTTTTTCACCTCCTTCCCTAAACTATATACCAGGGGTGGCCAAACTTATGGAACTCAAGAGCCGCACAAGTCGATTATTAAAACTTCGAGAGCTGCACTGAGGCATATAACCACATACTTTTACCTATTCCAAAATTACTAAGCTTAAAATTTATTGCACACTTCAATTTTATCTTAAAAACAGGGCAAATATTGATCCTACCCATGTCAGATTCTAATAATTACTTAAGGTTACCATGAAAACTAGGCCTATACAGCAAACACTTAGCTGTCGCTGGATGTAGAATACTGCAGGCTAGTGGCAAGTTTTTTAAAAATCTGGGCAGTAACTTGTCAATGCAGTACATAAAAGCTCTCACAGGTGCTGATCTCTAAGTATTGCACAATGTTTTAACAAATTTCATTGTGGAATACAATGCTTCACAGCAGTAAGTTGTGCTAAAAATTGAAAGTAATCTACATTCAGTTTTAAACTTTTCTCCTTTCTATTTTCGTTTCTTAGTCATCAACATCATGTTTAGGACTTGTAAAACACAATTTTAACACAGGAGTGAGCTGCATTAGGGCCTATGAGAAAATCTAAACATGCCACACTTCCCCCACCCCATCCCATTGCCGCATCCCTACTGCCTCTTACCATGCTACTGCATCTCTGCTGTCCCTGACCATTGCTCATGGCTCCTGCTGTCCCCCATCATGCCACCCTTTCCTGCAATATTCCCCCTGAGCTGCTGATGCAGCTTAGCAACTTTTGGATGCAGCTGAGCAAGTTCCCTCCTGGTTCCCCAAGCTAGTGCCTAGCCCCTGCGCATCGGCTCCCCAAGTGCATCCATAACTTGCTCAGCTGCATCATCAGCTTCGAAGGAACATTGCTCCTGTCTCCCATGACAACTCAACTGTCCTGAGAAACACTTTCCGACTCCATGCATGGCCCAACAATTGTCTTTCAAAACAGGCTTGGTTTTGTGGAATAGGATTCTGCATAAAATAATTCTGAAGAGGGAGGATGCTATGGAAAACAGCTCATCCCTAGTCCCAGTCCCTCAGGGTCTCTGAAAAGCCTCAGCTGTCCAGAGCTCCAAAGAGGTAGCTGTATTAGTCTAGTTCAGCAAAACAAATAAGGAGTCCTGTGGCACTTTTAAAGACTAATGTTTATTTATCGCATGAGCTTTCATGGGAGAAATGTGATAAATAAATGGGCTAGTCTTTAAAAGTTCCACAAAACTCCTTGTTTAACTGTCCACAGCTCAATCTACAGGTTTCTGTAGAGTTGGCAAGAAGGAGTAGGATTCTTCATTGGCTTATTCCTTCTCCCGTTGCTAGAATGGAAGACTTTTTAACCTTTCTTGACTACCATACTTGTAAAGGGAATGCATGAGGTGCTCCTAAGTTTGTAAAGTGCTCTGGACAGGACTGAGGCTGCCACGGCATGTAGTATAAGGTAAATATAAAACAAATAAACTCACCCAAACCAGCCAAACCAAAAGAAAATTTAAAAAAATGCAAAGTACACAAAAATAAATAAAGCAAAGCAAAATAAAATCCACACTGAACTCAATGAAACAGAAAATAACTAACAATAATGTGCTAGTCTTTAAGTCCGTTACAGCTTGTCTCCTCCCTGATCCCCTCAGTCACTTCCCTTATTGCCTCCATTCCCTGAAATGCCCTTCTGTCCTAAGACCCCCCAACCCCTGCATCGCTTCCCTGAGCTGCCCACCTCCCTCCTCACCCACCCTTCTTTGAGCCAGGGGTGCTGCTCCCTCCTTCCCCACCGCTTCTCCGAGCTCCCGGCTGTTGCTCCCTGCTCTGAACCTCCAGCCCTCCTCTGAGCTGTCGGCTGCTGCTCCGTGCTCCCTCCTTCCCAGCCCCCACCAGTCCTCTGAGCTCTAGGCTGCCGGCTCGCTCTTCCTCCCCGCACCTCCTCTGAGCTATCAGCTCCCTCCTCCCCACTCCTCTGAGCTGCTGGCTGTGGAGCTGCCTGACAGGCCAGAGATTTTAACTCCCCCAGCCTGAAGCAGCTCCTTGCTGGCGAGCTGCACTTTTTCTTTGAAGAGCCGCATGCAGCTCACAAGCCACAGTTTGGCCACACCTGCTATATATTGTTGCGATTGAACAATTATTTTTATTCCAAATCTATATTCCTTACATTATATCAAACACCATACCCACATATATTAAGAGATAACCTTGCCCTGAAGCATGTGGAGTCTAAATTGACAGAACTTGCAAAGGAGGGGCAATGAGACAGAGAAGGAAAGTAACTTGCCTGAGGTCACACAGCAGGTCAGTGTCAAAATCAGCAGTAGAATTTAGGTTTCCTGTAGCAGAGGGAGGTGGCTGCCCTCTAATCAGGGCACCGGAGGGCTCCCACGCTCCCCCTGCTGGAGGGAGGAAAAATCTGCAGGAGACCGGGCCCAGAATCCAAAAGGCAGAGCTAAGTGAAGGTGGGGACAGTCTAAAGGGCCTCACTGCAAACCCAGAGGGCGAACCTCTTCAGAGATGGGTCATGAGAGCTCCCACTGTAGGAAAGCCCTAACAACCCCCCAGAGGTGGTAGATGACTCCTGGGGCAACCAGTAGTGAGGGACTTCTTTGTTTTCCCCTCCATGACAGGACCTGGAGGAGCTGCCATCAGCTAGAGCCCAGGAGAGAGGGGCCTGTCAAGGCTTTTTCCCCACTCTGGCACTCTGAGTACAGAAGGTGGGGGCCTGCAATAGGCCTTAAAAGCTACTGGCCTTAAAGCCTGCTCTTAGAAGTCTCCAAGGCCTCCAATTCCTGGCCTTGGAGTGGTATCGCTGCCACCACCCAAATGCAAAAAACCTCTTGAGACCCAGGAAGGCGCACTTGGGAATTCCTCCCTGTGAGGTACTTGCAATCCTCTTTATTCCTCCTTCAGGAAAGTGACTGGACCCCAGCTGCAATATGAGCTGGAACTGGAACAGGGTTCCCTCTAGTAGCTGCCTGTGCAGTCCAAGGCACATGCACACAAACCTCTTGCCCTACCAGGAACAGAACCAGAACTTATTAAAAGGTAAAATCTTTAATCAAAAAGAACAGATAATAAACACAGAGAGTTGCTTCTCTGGGAATTAACTTAGGTAGTTACAGGGTAGTGTGTGTGGGGGGGTTACATGTGCTCAGCACAGAGAAATCCAAAAAACAAGCCAAAAACAAAGAAAATAACCTGACCGCATCTAAACAAACATTCCCTGTTCTACTCATGCCTGGTCAGTACCAAACTTAACTTATCTCTGGTAAGGATGTTGCTGGATTCTTCCTCAGGCCCCTCTGGCCTCCTCCTGATCCTTCCAGGAGCTCTGCTGCAACCAAACAGGCCCAGGCCAGGCTGCTGTTACCATTCAAAAACCTGTGCTTCATTCCTATTGGCTGTCCTGGGACTCACTGACCAGAGTGTTAACCCCTTCCTCCCCAAGGGTTATTACAGGGCCAACTGCAGATGACCCATGTGATCTGGGTGAGCCACCCTTCCCCAAGGACCTGAGAGAGGGGCCTACTGCAAAAGGCCCCTGCGACTTGGAGGAACTACCTCCCATGAATAGCCCTGATGGCTGGCTGGACCTACTGCCACTGAACGGAGAATTCCTGATGGGGATCCCTCTAGCTGTCTACCCAGACACTGACAAGAAGGGCTATGGGACCCAGGTAATTGGGAAGGGGCATGGGATGAAGTAGCCCAGGGCAACTGTGGAGAACCCAGCCAAGCTGTAGTCAGCGCGTTTTGGCGGGAGCCCCACTGACCCAGTGGCAGCTCAGTCTGTCACTGGATAGGGCCCTGGGCTGTTGACACGGTGGAGTGGGCAGGCCTGCAGCCTCCTCCTTCCCCTCCTTGGTCCCCGGAGACTGATCCATCCTACTGATTCCAGGTGCTCTGCCTTGCCCTGCAAGAGGGCCGGAGGCTACTGACTCCGGGCATTCTGCAATGCCCAGCCTGCGGGCCGGAAGCTACTGATGCCAGGAATCTCAGATCTGGTCAGGTCCTGGAACTCTGGACCAAGGGCAATGACCCTACTACATCTCCAAATTCCCAACTTATTGTCTTATTCAGAATGCCAAGTTTCATCCAGAGAGGTTGTGGCATTTCAAGAGTTGAAAAAATGCTTTCTGTATATAGTTTGTCAAATATTATTGGCAGACTGCTATATAAAGGAGTGCTATGTAAATGAAGACACTACCATTAATAAGGCATACTGAAGCTGCTTATCTGCCACTAATAGGGGATAATTTAAAATAGGCTGTGCATAGATTGCATTTCAGACAGTCAGCAAAAGAACTGACTTTAAATATTTTATGTCGTCATGCATATTTAATATATGAGGAAAACATTTTATCTGCTATAACAAATACATGGAAATCCTCTCTCTAAAAAAAATGTTTATTATATTTTGTTCTCTGCTTGTGTTTCTTCTCATACCCATAGCTCAAAACACCACTTCACTCACTAGTCAATCTTTGTGCACCTCTGTCATCAGTTTAAGCGTCGCCTTCCCACCACACAAACACACATTTTTGCCTTATCAAGAATTACCGAACAGGAAGCACTAACAAATCAGGAGGATTCGGTTACTTTAGAGGTAGGGAGAGGAAAGAGGCAGCAGGGTGGCATAGCCTGACCTAAGCCTGCATTGTAAAATTAGGAGGTGTAGGGACTCCCAGTTTTGGCACAATTGAATCCTGATGGGAGTATCAAGAACTACTGTTAACATAAGTGAAGTATTCAGCCATGATCAGTGTTTTTCTCCTGCTTGGGATCCAATGAACAGCATGGGCATGGATTTGAATAAAAAAACCAAACAGAGCATGTTACATATAGCAATGAAACTCGATTTAAAGTTTAACAAGTATTGTTTTCAATTAAAGCATAACAAATGGGAGATAAGCACAGTTGCTTGTACCTATTAACATAAACATTTTCAGTGATGCCTAGCCTCTCTCTCCACCCATCTAGCAATTTCTACCAAATGTCCAGCTCTAGTTTTTCTTGCTTCTCTGTGTTCAAGTCAGACCCTTAACAGTAGTGGGAATGTATTCTTTATCTGTGAATGTTCCATTATTGCTATATTAATTGATGAGTTATCATGACATATCATTATGCTTATAGACTGACAGGTGGTTCATGCTGCACTCAAGGGACTGCTGAAGTTTGGCAGTTGAAATTTCCAGCTTTGCAGAGAAAGACAAACCAGGTTTCCGAGAGTTACTAAAAACTAATGTTGGTACCAGTAGTAATGAGGTTGTGGGATAGCAGATTCAGAGGGAGACATATTATAGCAATAGTGTTCTACAGAGTTAGCATAACCACCTGGGATAATAGTGGCTGTGTACACTGAAGGGAAAGCCTACATTAAAGTCACTTCCGACTGTCAACCATTACTGACAGAGAGACTTAATATAGGGGAAGATTAAAAATGGCATTGTGTATGTTTGGTGATAGAGAACATGTATTAGTTAATATAAGGAGCTGGGAGTCTAGACTCTGTGATGATGACAGCCTGGGTGACTGACATTTTCATGTTGCCACTGGGAAAGTGGGAAAACTAGCACCCAGAATTACTAGAGGTTAGGCACTGCAGGATATACTCCTCAAAAGTCCAGAGCAACAGAACTCTGCATCTGCCTGGCCAAGATGCCCCATCAAAAGGCCCTAGACTCTTTGATACCCCAGTCCAACTCTGGGCATCAAACACCTTGTACTTCATCATGTCAAGCTCAAATGCTAATGGCCACATTGCAGACTTGCCAATTGTAGACCTAAGATAGTACACTTCATTCTTCACAACAGCCTGTCTTCTGGTAAGGTCATGACTCTTGGTAGCTAGTGTCATCCATCTTCAGCAGCTCCCAAATTAAATCATCTCTGACCAGGGACCACAGGTCATATCTCACTTTCACAGGTTGCTGATGCCCCCATGTCCATTTCCAGCATGTGTCACACTCAGACAGGTGGAGAATCAAAAAGAATTAAGCAAGTACTAGAACAGTATTTATGCTGTTTTGTCAGTTACTATCAGGATAACTGGTTCATCCTCTTGCTTCATTCTGTGTTTGAAAACAGTAATGATGATCATGGCTTCACAGGACAGAGCACCTTCTTCACAAACTATGGGTTACATCCATTCCAGCACCATCAATAAAATCACTGAACTCTGCCTCCATCCAATGGATACATGGGATCAGGGAAGAATTCAGGGGCAACATGGAGGATGTGAATGAGGCCTATAAGTAGTATATGGAACATCAACAGTGGTGATGCCCTAACTTTTTCAGTAGGCTAAAAGATCTGTCTCACTAAGAAGCAGATTGGGCCACAAGTTCCTTGCCCCTCTCTGGATCTGTCATCAGATCAGACCCATCACCTTGAAAATGCAAATCCTTCAGTCCCCAAACACAACCAGTGTTTTGTGTATGACTCTTGAAGCCATATACAATGGCCCCTTTCCCCAGTCAGTCCTAACAGACAAGTCAAGATTCAGGGAAACAAGGAACACATAGTGTATGCAATTCCTGATTCCAAACTGCAACAAGGTTGATTCTTTTACCTCGCAGGCATCTCCAAGTAACACTTTGAAAAATCCACTGCCTATGATCATGCCCCTGATATAATCAAAAGGTTCTACAGGCACCATCCTGACAAGCAGCCTTGCTGTCACCTCAGAGAGGAGCATGGATGAAGGACAGGGAGAAAAGTTACATGCTTCCAAAGTATCTTGAATCTCAGTCATAGGGTCATGAGCAGCCAATGTCTGTACAAAGTGACTGAGGAGCCAAGGAGTGTAAAACCCAGCAGTTATTAAAGGGTGAAGCTCCACAGGAAATATAAAGCCACTGAAAAAGCCAGAACAATAAGTCCTTGTGGCTGACTGGTTCCCATAAATTATTTTAAAGGAGTAAATTGCCCAGGGAGCTGTCAGAGCAACAACACAGACCCTGGACTTATGTTGGTACCCACATCCTGACCCAGCTTGGTGACTAATTTCATCTCCTACCTTTAGTTCCAGTCCAGCATACATTATAGGGCTGGTCACCTCTGCTCTGGTGATTATCATTCACCTCCCTAGCATTACATGTACTTATCTGTCTCGTATTGTTTTTGATCCCTGTTGTGATTCAAACCTGTGCTACACAACTTCCCTCAACATGGATTGCTACTAGAGCTGACCAGAGGATTTCCATCCTTCGCCATGAAAAATTTCTCCCTGAAGGCAGCAAGTGAAATTGAAGAGCTTTCCCAGAGAGCTGCCACAAGTTAAGCAAACAGGCTTTTGGCCACCACAGTTCTCCACCTTCTATCCTGCTAGAGAGGCAGGAGAGCTGGAGCACTTTATCTCCCTCCAATCTTGACTGATGGAGAACTCAGGACCTTCAAAATATTTAAAATACATGGAATTTTACTGTTACTGATTTTGAAAAAAAGGTCACTTACCACCAGAAAGTTATTCCATTGGAAAATTCCAAATCAGCTATTTTCCATTCTGCAATCTGTTATACATGCTACCTCAATTATATTCCTAGAAATGCTTTACACTATATAAGTTCAGAGACATAATTAATTCTGTACCTAAGAAGCTTATGTATTAAACCCTCTGTACATAAGTTAATATATTATATATTACATGGGGAAAAAACTGCATTAAGAGAAAGTTTATAGTTGCAACAACACAATTTTAATTACATTTTTTATTACACAGAGGACTCCCACCTCACTTAATGAGGTTCTATTCAATATTTCTTTCTATTCTAATCATGTGATGCATAGGACCATGCATTATTTACTGTCTACTCTTCAGTCTCGGATCTGAATACAGAATTATTAATTTCCTCATGAGCTTTTCTGAGTTATCACATCATAGTATCCTAGTTCTTCAAAAACCTTAAAAGAATTTTCTCTTCCCAATGCCCCTGTAAGGTGAGGTGGCACACTATTCTTTCCAGTTCAGAGAAGAAAAATGAGACATGAATTAAAGCCCAAATTATGAAGTCTCAACTAATTTTGTGCACCCAATTTGAGAAACCGAGGCCCTGATTTAATCAGAATATTTAAGTTTTTATATGTTCAATGCAGAGCTCCCATTGGTTATGTCTACACTACCAATGTAGGTCAATTTAAGGGCTCTTAAGTCAACCTCAATTAACCTCAGTCCACACTGGGCTTTTATTAATTTGACATAAGGGCATCCTTAAGTTAACTTAATAACTTCCAGGATTTAGGTCTACTTAAGGTCTGAGTCAGCCTTATTAAGTTGACCTAAATTAATGTGGACACCTAGGTCGACTTAGTTGACCTATGGCTGTGGGAAGGGAGCCGTGGCTCAGGGAGTCACAGCTCAATGGACCACAGCTTGGGGACAAGGGAGAGCAGGGGCTCCCGGAGAAGCCAGCTGACAGGGCTCCCCTATCCTAGATGCCCAAAGACATGAGCCACTGAGCCTCCCAGGACAGGGGAGCCCCAGGAAAGACAGCTGCCAGGGCTCTGAGGTCAGCGGAGCCCTGGAGAAGTGAGCCCCCAGCCCAGCAGCAATGGATTTCCTTGTTGCTGCAGCCCCCACTGGGGGGGCTGCAGGGAATCCCCTGCAGCCAGGATCAGGGAGCCCCACATGCTTCCCTTCTTCCAGGGAGCCCTGGCTCCCTGCCTAGAAGGGAGCCATGGCTCCCTTGTCGCTGGTGGAGGGAGTCAGGCTCCCTTCACAGTGGGAGCCACAGCTCTCTTGTTCCTAGGAGGAGTTGGGGCTCCCTTCTCCAGGGGAGAGTCCCAACTCCCCCTGGGGACAAGGGAGCCACAGCTCCCATGGAGAAGGGAGCCCAGCTCCTCCTGGGGACAAGGGAGCCCTGAGTCCCCCAGAGGAGAAGGAAGCTGTGGCTCCCCCTGGGGACAAGAAAGCTGTGGCTCTCACAGAGAAGGGAGCCGCAGCTCCTGCGAAGAAGGGAGAGCAGACTTCCTTCTCTCCAAGACCCCTCCTGGATCCTGGGAAGAAGGGAGCCTCTGCTTCCTTCTCACTGGGAGGGGACCTGTGTCTCCCTCCCCGTAAGGACCTGCAGGGGTCCTAGTAAGTCCCTTCTGCCAGGAAGCCACAGGTCCCAGTGAAAAGGGAGCCATGGGTCCCTTGGGCTCCCCACATCCACACTTGAAAAGTTAAATCGACAACTTTTTAAATGTAGGGACAGCCATTGACACCAGGTGTAGTTAAGATTGTTGGGCATTTCTGCAAACCAAACCACAGGTATCTCAAACTGGGCATGCAGAAAAATGACAAACACACAGTAACCACTTATGAAAAGTTTAATTTAAATAACTTGACTGGCCTTACATAGCAATTCCATGGTAGAGACAAGGGTAGGCTTCAGTTTTCAAGGCAGTATTGAACTGCCTTAACTCAACACTATGCTTTCTCTTTCACAACCCTCTCTATTGCCCCCCCCCCCAGCCACATTTACTACACAACTTCCAACTTCAGAAGCAAATGAGGGGCCATGCAGAAAACTGTCTCATTCACTACACAAGCCTGATTCATTTCCAGAGCACTCTATCTTATGCACTGAATTTCCCAGGTGACTTGTGGAATCTTTAATGTGTTATCAGCTAGTTAAAGACTATACCATAATGTAAATGCACAAAAGGACAAAGTAAGATTGCTTGAGTCATCTTAATTCTGTCATTTCCTAATTTTAGAGTGTTTCACTTTGCAACCTTAAAATTCTCTATTTATTTTTTATGCAGTGGGCAGAGAGTAGGGTGGCTGTATAATTTCTACCTTTTGTTTGAAAAGAGCATTAAAAAAAATGAAGGCCCCCTATGGATTCTCTCACATAGTTCTTCAGCAGGGTTAAGCTCTTTAACTCCATGGTCATCTAGTACTTGAGCTAACAATGTAACTAGTGGCCTTAGACAGCTGAAGTCTTCTTTGTAGACCTGACGGTAGAGACGCACACTTTGGCTATATCTACACTACAGGGCTTCACTAAGTTGACTTAACTAGGTCAACTTTAAGTTGACCTAATTAAGTCGACTTAAGATGTCCACAACTGAAATTGCCAGGGGACTGCCCACATCAACACTGGCAGTTGTTAGGGTGATATAGGAGTGGTGCATTGTGGGAACCTGGCCCACAATGCACAGGTCAACCTCCTCCCTCTCCACGGCCACCCCTATAAAACAGGAAGTGACCAAAGCACCTTGCCCATGTGTCAGGCAAGATGGAGCCCAAAGAGATCCTGCATCCTTCTGAGATCCTGAAATCTGTCAGCAGGCTGCTGTACAGTGGCCCAGTGTTAGGCTGCACTGAGAAGCAGCAGAGAAAGCACCACAGAGTGACTGCTAATGTAGGAGCAAGCCTTAGCAGGCCCATCATAATGGCCAGCGTGGCAGCAGTGGCACTCACATACCACTGACCATGTCCCGGCACAGGTGGGCACTGGAGATGAGCTCTCAGAATGATGAGCTCTGGCACCTAAACTTTAGAAGGCAGAGGACCGTCTTTCAGGAGCTTGTCAGAGAGCTCATCCTGGAGCCACAGTGGGCTGACACACAGCCCTAACCTGCCCTCCCCATGGACAAGTGCATGGCAATAGCCATATTGAAGTTGGCCTCGCCAGACTTATATATATATATATATGTCACCCACCAGTTTGGGATCAGGAAATCAACTGTGGGAGCTGTACTTGGGCAGGCATGCAGGGCCATAAACAGAATCCTGCTCAGCCGCATCATCTGCCCAGGCAACCTGGAGGCGATCCTCTCCAGATTTGACATCCCTAATTGCGCTGGTGTGGTCAATGCCACTCACATCCTGATCTGGGCCCCAGACCACCGGGCTGCCGCATGCTACAAAAGGACGGGATGTCATTCCATGCCTCTGCAAGTCCTAGTCATCCAGCAGGGCCTGTTTAGAAACACCTTCATGGGCTGGCCAGGGAAGGCCCATGATGCCTTTGTGCTGGGACACTCCAGCATCTACTGCCACATGCAAGCAGGCACTTTTATCCTGGACCATACCTCACCCTCTGGGATGTGGAGGTGCCTGTCTTCAGCTTAGGGGATGTGGCATACCCCTTAATGCCATGGTTTATGAAACCATATGGTAGGAACATGGACAACAGCAGAGACCTTTCCAACTGTCATCTCCACTGTTGCTGGACTGTAGTGGAGCGCTCATTTGGCCGTCTGAATGTGCACTGGACAGGCATCCTCATGTACCTGCAGCTCACAGAGAACACCATCCCAGAGGCTGTGAGCACCTGCTGCATTTTGCACAACCTCTGCAAGCTGCAGAGGGAAAAGGTCCCACATGTATGGGAGGCAAAGATGGAACGGCTCACCATGGGGTTTCAGCAGCCTGGACGTACCATCCCCCATACCCAGTGGACCCAGGGACGAGCAGTGATTGTTCAAGACACCCTAAAAGACTGAATTGTTGCCAAGGGCGCCGATACCTGAGCCCCAGGGTGCATTTGCCACCCACACTAGTCCATGCCCATCCCCTCACCTCTCCCATCTTCCCACCATCCATTACAAAATAAAGAAACCTGCACGCACACACACACACTGAACTTTGAACTGTGGGTTTATTTACATGAGAGGAGGTAGGCAAGAGTGGGCATATCTGGGATGGCTGAGGGGGTTGGGGGGAATTCATAGGAGTTGGGGAACAGGGTTGGTGAGTGGGTTGGGGGACAGGAAACAACCAAAAGCCATCTGTCTACTGACGGGGCTGGGCCCGGGCAACCTGAGTACAGGGCCTGCACTGGTGGGGGGCACTGGCACGTGGATCCTATGTGGGGGAGACAGCAGCCAACCATTCACCCTGGACCCATGCCAGATACACAAGGGCCTCAGTCTGCTGCTCCGCAAGGTTGAGCAGGTAATCCATTTGTGCTTGCTCAACTCTGAGGTGACATTTTCCTCCTGCTGCTCCCGCTCCCACCAGGGATGGAGGTCCTCCTTGGCTTGGCAGGTCACCTGAAGGCAGTGTTCCCTCTAATCTGCATGGCCCCCACTGCTGCCTGGTGCGGGGGACTCTGCCGGCTGCCCATGGCCAGCAGCTACAGTCTCTGACCAACCCAAAGACAAAGTCTTCCGTCCAGCTGAGAGCTGCTCCGAGCTGGGAGTTTTTAAAACTCCCACTCAGAGTAAGCTCTCACCGAGCATGCACGGAGTCTCTGCACATGCTCATGAGAGCTCGTCCGGCCAGAGGAGTGGCTGGGGGCCAGGCCACACTGCTCTGGCAGCCAGGTAAAAGGGTATGGGGGGGCTGATTGGGGACAGGGCAGGGGCAGCCAAAGGGAGTGGAGGGTTGGAGGGAGACAAAGTCTGGCCAGCTGGGGGGGTCATGAAGAGTGGGATCAGGCCAACAAAGGGGCGATGGGGAGAGCGGGGAGCGGAGGATTGGGCTGCAGGGGGGGAGGGGAGGCTGCACAGCAAGCAACATATGTTGCTCAGCTGCCTTCGGGCCTTAGAGGGAACACTGCCTGAAGGCGCTCTTCAAAAAATTTCCTTCTAGGTGCGGTGTGCCCTCCAGCGTCTCAGCGGGACTGAAGGGACCAGTGTCTGGGTTGGTGGGTCTGTGGGGGAAGAGACAGATCAGGGGTTCCCCATATTAGGTAGTGCAGGGTGTGGTCTGACAGCAGCTGCAGATCCATTCCCATTCCCCTGTTTCTCACTGCCCATGCCATCTGGGACTGTGACCCCTGGGATCCACCACCAAACTATGATGCATGGACCCCTACTCCTGCACCCCTGCGGGAGGCCCTCTGCCCCCCACCCCAGGACCCTGCCTATCCTGCAGCCATACACCTCCCCCCCAGAACCCTTGTCCCACCTGCCTGCCCCATCATTCCCTGAAGGACAGAGCACTCACCAGCACCAGCAGCATGAGTCTCTTATGATGTCCCTGGGACTGGGTTGTCTGCAGCCAGGATGGCCTCCTCCTTGGAGTCTGGGGTGATGTCTGGGCTCCTCCTGTCCAGGGCAGAGGTGCTGGCACACCCCTGCAGGCTGTCATCCTCCCACCTCTGCACCACATCTGTATCCACCAAGCCCTTCTCTGGGTCATTGTGGACAGAGTGGGGCTTGGCAGCATCAAGGACATGGGCTGGCCCTGCATTGGACTCCTGCCCCAGTAAGGCATCTAGCTCCTGGAAGTAGGAACAGGTGGCCTCAGCTGTCCCCCAGCGACATCTCACCTCCCTGGCCTTGTAATAGGCCTGCCGGAAGTCCTTGACTTTTACTCGCACCTGCTGGATGTCCTGGGCGTGACCTTTGTCTGTCAGGTCCTGAGACATGGCCTGTACTGCTCCCATTTTTGTTGGCTGCCCTGCAGCTGGTTGTGGATGGCCTCATCTTCCCAGAGAGCCAGGAGGTCCATGATCTCCTGCTGTGTCCAGGAGGGAGCCTGCTTCCTGGCCCTTTGAGTTCTTAGCTCTGCCATGTCTGCACCACAGCCAGAGTCCTGGCTAGCTTTAGCTGTGGAACAGGAAGTGCAGGTTTTCTGCCTGCCCCAGGATTGGCCAGGGCAGGAACTTGCTATTTGCCAGGCAGACAGCCTGCTGTCTGGGGACCCATTAAGTCGACTTAAGCTAACTTCCTGACCACGCTGCATTAAGTTGACTTAAAGTCAACTTAACAGTAATGTTGACTTTACAAGTGGGAGTTGTAAAGTTGACTTTACCAGGCACTAAAGTTGACTTTATTGACTTGCAATGTGGAGTGGGCTTTATTTAAGTCAACTTAAGGGGCCTTAAGCCAACCTATACCCACAGTGTAGACATAGCCATTGCAATCTTGTTTGTTTTACAGTTATCTGGTTGGTAGCTAAGGAATTGTGAACTTCCAGCCTGATAGTTCACTTCCAAGTTCTGCAGTGGAGTGTGTCTAGCAGTTGCTGATAAAAGCTGGTCAAAACAAGTTTCATTATGCAAGAAGTTATGATAGAAAGGGTTCAGCTTCCAAACAAAACAGATATCACAAAGATTTCCAGAGAAGGAAAATTTTCCCAAGAAGCTGTCCCAAGGAGGCAAAAAAAAATTCAGGCAATCTGGGAGCTAGGGAGCCCTGGTTCTGTGGCAGTCAGCCATGCAGGCTGCTGAGGAAGCAGATGAGCTAGTGGGAAACCAGGGAGGTTTCTGACAATTTTGAAGCCACCTGCCAGACATCATTCCAATGGAAACCTGCCTAGATTCCATCAGAAAGTGATCAAAATTGACACATTCCTGCAAAATATTTTGACTTCAATAAATTGGCATTTTCTAAGGGGAAAAAAATAAGTTCCATCAGAAAGTTTCCTCAACCATCTCTTTTACTGATCCTTCTGCCTGTATTCTTTGTCTTCTCAAGTCTTTTCTGCTCCTGTGCCTCTGCCTCTACCCGTACCTCCTCTCCCCTCTACTGCTGCTGCTCCATATCCTTCAAAATCCTGTCCCTGCTCTTCTCTTGGCTCCTGTCCATGTTCTCATCTACTCGTATCATTCCTTTCATGGATTCTACATAATTTTCCCTGACTTCTTTCTCAGAATCTGCTGCAGCATTAAAAAAAATAAGAGGAAGACAGTGAGAGGGATCAGGCTTAGACAGTCTACCTGGAAAAGCTATAGCTTGAACAGTTTAAGCTTGGCAGAGTTATAAGCAAGTGGAAACAATCTTACAATGGGAACTATTAGAGAATCATAATTACCATGCTACTTATAATGCACAAATTCACACCATTCTTTAGGTCCAAGTAGGCTAACCATTCAAAGACAAATTCAATCAGACTGTGAGAGTCTAACACCTTGGTCACCAGTTTCACAGTGCTATATGTTATTTTAGCATTTTTAAAATCAAGTCACCAGTTGTAAAAAAGACTGTAGCTGCCATATTGACAATAGATAAGTGCCCTAGAATCTTTCCCATCATGTTACAAGTGCTGATTTTGAAAAAATCTCTCTTTCTAAACTCTGCAGACTGTCTGCTACTGGAGAAAAACAAAGAAAACTGGTAAGCAAAAATCAATAGAAAAAGTAAGTGATGAATGGTTTTGAAAACAATAATAAGTGGTTGTATTCTGGATGACAGATAGTGTCTCCCAGAAATTATGCGACGGCAGCAACCAACAGAAGGGCCTGGTCCTGCAAAGACTCATGCACATATTTAATTCCATGCACACAGTGTAATCCCACTATTGTCAGTTGAACAGAGAGTGCCTAAAATGAAGCATGTGCAGAATGTGGGCTGAAATTTGCTTCTCTACTGAAAGAAAAATGCAGAATATCTGTGAATGATGTACAGATGATGTGCCCTAGTGGCGAGTCTATTTAAATTCCAAATTTAAACAACGGTGATGAAGACGCCTCTTCCATCATTCCACTGGGGAAAGAATGGGCAATTTGTACTGAAATGAATAAAATGATACTGCCATTTAAAGACCCAATATCCTAACTGCATGAGATTCTGATACATCCAAATAATCTAGTCTGCTGGACTTTTTCAAAGCCTCTTGGCTCCTGGAGTGAGAGAAGGAGGTTCCCTAGAATGGTTTAAAAAAAGTTCCTTAAGTAGAAAATTAAGGAGTACAATTATTTACTCAGAAAATAAAATAAAATACAATAAAATGGCCAACAAGAGTGCTCAACACTAAGACCTTGATCCTAAACCCATTTCAAATCCTTACATTGACCTAACAGACTTTGGATCTGGCTCTGATATAAGCTAAAACTGTCTGTGGTCATGTAAAAGGACACACTGTTTTGCTACAACTAAAGTGATCTACAGATGTTAGGCCTGATGCAAATCCCATTGAAATGAAAAAAGAGCCTCTTCATGGTCTTAGGATCAGAGCCATAGAGAAATGTTGTGAGTGGGGGTGTGCTTCTGGGATTCCAATGCAGACATTATTAATGACCTCTGTATTTGTCATCAAAATTAACATCTCTTCTTACACTGCTATCATGATGGTACTTTTTAAAAACATTGTGGAACAGCAGCACTCATATCAAGTTTTTTGAATATTTCATAGCTGTCACACAGAGAATTGGCATGTACCCATTTTGACCTGGATACCAAGCTCAAATTGCTAACCTTTTACGTTACTTTGACCTATAACAAAAATCACCTGTCCTACAGACACTTAAGCTACGTCTACACTTAAATTAAGTTAATTTGAATTAACCTAACTAATTAATTTGATCTAATAATGATTAGTTCAAATTAAGTTAGAGCTAACATGCTAACATGGCCACACAAGAAACCCTAAATTGAGTTAGCATCTCCATGCACAGAATTTGCTAGTTCAAATTAGGTAGGAGACACTTTTGCATAGGGAAAATCAAGCCATGGCTAATTCGAACTAACTGTTAGTTCAAATTAACCTGGCTACATTGGGTTAATTCGAAGTTACAACTTCAAATTGACTGCAACTTTGAAGTTAAGATAGGTTTTACAACTTCAAAGTAAGCTTTCATTAATTCAAACTAAGGAATTCTTTAGTTCAAATTAATGAAAGCTAGTGTAGCCATCCCTTAATTTAATTCAAACTAATCATCATTAATTTGAATTAAATTCTAAGTGTAGACATACCCTTAGACAAAATTTACATTTACAACAGAATACCAAATTTAAATTGCTAGTCCACCCATAATCACCAGGATAATACAGCTCAGACAATCTGACAAGAAAAATGTCCTAGACTCCCTACCAGCCCTCCCCAAAAATCTGGGTCATTTCCTCATATTGTTTATGGAACATCAATAAATGTAGGTTGTCTCAGGCTACTACAGAAGGAGAAGTGAATTTGAAAGCAGACAATCCCTCTCAGAAAACACCCTTTCACCAGTGCCCTCCAGCACATTATCTAATTGCAACTGTGAGAATATCACATGGGAGGGGAGGATGGGGGGGTTCCAGGAAGGCAGATTCCCACTCATTTTTTAATCGGGACTGATGTAGGCACACAGACAAGGAACAAAATCATATCCAGAAGATGTGTAAGTCTGACTCACATTTTGCCCCAAAGCTTAGAAATTTTAGTTTAACATAACCAAAACCATCATCTTCAAGAGATGTAGTTGACTAAAAGAGGCTACATGAATACTGTAAATGAGATACAGTTTAAAATTAGATCCATCACAACTGGCTGTCCTATTGTCTATATAATGATTGAATCAATAAAAGGTACATTTACTGTGACTCCAGGTTCATATTAAGAAGAAAACAAAGCAGGAGAATTGCAAGTGCCAAATAAAGCTACAGAAGGACATGAGGTACCAACAAAAAGTCTTGTGGCACTTAAAAACTAAGATTTACTTATTGCATGAGCTTTTGTGGGAGAAAATTCCACTTCAGATGCCTCTTCAAAGCATCTGACAAAGGGGAATTTTCTCCCATGAAAACTCATGCAATAAGTAAATCTGTTAGGCTATGTCCACACACAGTCAGTTAAATTGATTCTACTTGAATCAATTTAAGCAAGTTGATATAAAAATAGTTACATCAATTTAAGTAAAATTGATTTAGCAGGTCCAGACAAATAAAACCCAAATTGAACTAGCATGTCCAGACACAAGACTTGCTAGTTTGATGTGGGAGAGGGGCACCCTGGGGGGTGTGGCAACATGGCCCCCTGGCAGGGCCTTGTTGCCACCCAATCCCCTGCTTGGCTCTCCTCTGGAGAGGAAAGCCAAGCAGGGGAAAAAAGCCCCAAGGGCAGGGATCGCCCTGTGCCCTGCATCCCCCGCCGCCCGAGGGACTGCCTGGCACCCTGCATACCCCGCCGCTGGCTAGGGTGGGGGGGAGAGATTGCCAACTGCCCTGCATACCCCACTGCTTGAAAGATAGTGGGGGACAGAACGCTGGGTGCCCCACTTTCCTGCAGCTGGCAGGGAACCTGGCACGCCCTGCTTCTCCACAGCTGCTGGGCAGCAGGGCAGGTAGTCCCAGGCACCCAGCTTCCCTGCAGCTGCCCGGCGGCGGGGGCAGGGTAGCCAGCATGCTCAGCTTTCCCCTGCAGCTGCCGAGCACCAGGGGCAGGGAAGCCGGTGCGCTTGGGCTCCCCTGGTGGATGCTGGGTGGCAGGAGCAGGGAAGCCACATGGCCAGCTTCCCCCAGCAGATGCCAGGCAATGGGGGCAAGGAAGCTGGTGCTCCCAGCTTCCCCTCACACGTGGTGGGCGGCAGGGGCAGAGAAGGTGGCGTGCCCAGCTTCTCCTGGCAGATGCTTGGCAGTGGGGACAGGGAAGCCAGCATTCCTGGCTTCCCTCCACAGCTGCTGGATAGACAGGAAAGGAGCCCCACATGCCCAGCATCCCCTGCAGAGGCTGGGTTTGTGGGACTCCTTTCCCAGCCATCCGGCAGCTACAGGCAGAAGCCAGGTATGGTGGCTTCCCTGCCTGGCATCTTCCAAAGAAGCCGGATGAAGGGTGTTTCCCCCACCACAGGCCCAGCTCTGCCCCTGGCTGCACCACCCCTCCCTCCTAAGCCAGGGTGCTGGGGGGTGACTTCCTTCTTTCCAGGGAGGAAGGTCAAATTTATATCGATATGTGGGTCATATTGATCTAACACAGCCACACTGGGTTATTTTGAAACTACAGTTTCAAGATAAAACCTAGTTTTATATCGAAATGAGGGTTATTATATCAAAATGATTATCCTCATTTTGAAATAACAGAGCTCCTTATTTCAAAATAAGGAAATGTCGTGTGGACCTAAATATTTTTAAAATTGGAATACCAGTGTTATTTCGATTTAAAACCTGTATGTGAACATACCCTTTAGCTGTGTTCACACAGCCTCCTTATTTCGAAACAACAGAGGTTGTTTCGA
>ML682021.1:2652034-2682160 GCA_007922195.1 Podocnemis expansa | reverse complement strand
AACACTCATTATTTCGAAACAAAAATGATTTGGTCTACACGACGTTCCCTTATTTCGAAAGGACAGACCTCATCCTTTCGAAATAAGGATCATCGTCCCGAAAAAGTAAAATCTACCCCCCCCTCGAAACGACCATTATTTCAAAACGGATGTTTCAAAATAATGGCATTAGACCCGTTGTTTCGAAACAACACTGTTGTTTTGAAACAACGGTTCGAAACAGTGGATCCATTGGCGTTATTTCAAAACATCAGTTTCGAAATAACGGTCTTTTTGATCCCGCGGTTTCCCTTATTTCGAAAAGAGCCCTTTCGAAATAAGGGTTTTATTTTGAAATCGGTCCTTTCAAAAGGACCGATTTCAAAATAGAACAGTCTATGTAGACGTGCCCCCAAATTGCCATTGTTTGTGGTTTGGAACTTAGTTGTACCTGTGTTGGTCCCAGGATACTAGAGAGATAAGGTAGGTGAGGTAATAGCTTTTCTAGGATTAGCTTCTGTTGGTGGGAGAGAGGCACAATGCTTCTCAAGCTTATTCATGGTGATCAGGTTCTATAAATTGCTGCAGTGGCTGTGACTTGAAAAGATGAAGAAAAACCAGCCAGAAATTCACATAATGCACAAGAATTAACTGAATATTGCAGGAGAACCAGGTCAGCGTGAAAGACATCATTGTGAAGCAAACCATTAAGCTGTTCAGCCAGCCCAAATGTTGCCAGGGAAGAAGAATACCACATATCATCTGAACAGAAGTCTGAGGCAGATTGGGAACATCTAGTCAAGTCCCAGGTTCTGTTATGCATAATAAGTGATCATCTGTCACTGAGTCCATGTTAAAGGATGGAACCATCAGAATTCTTGGGGAATTCAAAGTGGTGTAAAATTCAGTGTTATAAGCAGAAAAATATCAGTTCTTTTTGGCTGAGTCCAGACTAAGTAAGGTAAAGTTCAGCAAGACAGGTTGAGGGTATATTATCCTTACTAGAAGCAGGAATAAGCAGAAAGAAATCCCCATTAAACAGTAGCGATGTGCACAATGGTTTCTATAGAATTGTACCAAAGCCAGTATTTGCCTTTTTGGCATAACAATAATACTAGGCTTGTTCCAGACAGATGCCAGCCAGATTTTGTGTAGACAGCTAAGAGCACAATTCCATTTATAAAAACTTAAATACTTTACCTCTTTAAAAAAAAAAAAAAAGATCCTAACTGTTCACATTGCATTGTTCATCTACTGTGACACTGAAGTCACAATTCCGTATCCTGAACTTAGATGAAAGGTGCAAAAGAAAGATTTTTTTTGCTTGAGTTAACACTCTTTCATCTTCATTCATAAAATTCATTTTGCTCCTGATTCATCAATTCATTTGATTTGATCCCCACATGGATATGTAAGCAGATGTACTATTTGAGGCTGTGTGTGCAAAACCAATTATTGAACTCTTCTGCCCTAATTCTGCTTCCACTCCAGTTTCTTTTAGTAACTGCAAGTTTCCCAACAGGAGAAAGAGTGCAACTTTCATAGAGAACTCCTAACTAAGCATAATTCAACCTTCAAACTAAGATGTGCCATGTGCACCTCAAAAGGGAAAAAAATAAAAAATTAAAACAGACTAGAAACTTCTTGAATGCTCTTTCACATTGCTATTTCCTACTATACTATCCTCTATTTTACTTATTTATGTGAACAGGATTTGAAACAATTTAAGTATTTTATTCCAGAGCCAGTTTTGATCTTTCTAGACATCAGCACAAATCTGATTTGTTGCTGTATTTATGATGATATAATCACATACATACATTTCACTATCAATGGGTTTTTAATACATTTTTCTTCACAGGAAATCATAGCTTAGGAATAATAAAAAGAGGAGAGAAATGTAAAGAAATAGTTCAGTGCTTCACAGACCATAGCCAAGACAAAAGAGCTGATGAGTTATAGATATCATTATACCAAGATTCACATTAAGAACAGCTTTTTGTAATACAAATATTCAACCTACAAAGCTGCATTATAAATCAGCTGCCATCAACTATAAGATTTATCTTACTTGTCTGAGTAGTATTCATAATTTATTTCTGTATAGGGGAAAAATGTAAGCTCAGTTGCTGAAACGATTACAAACCCTATAGGTTCTCTTGGTTAAGACTTCCAGTGATTAAGAATTCGCAGTCCTGGATTGGGGCCTGAGTTTGTTGGTATTATAACAATAGCATTCTGAAAGCAAGAATCTCATAAAGGTACTCACCACATGATTAATGGAATATAACTGCCAAGAATGGGTTTCTTAACCAGTTTACACAGCATTCCTTACATTTCCCATTTATCTATAGATGATGGGTGAGCTAAATTTCAGTTTTTAAGAGATGGTACTTTCAAAGCTATTCTCATTCTATAGGTGTTGAAATGCACCCATTCATGTGTGGACAGTAAGTATTTACATTTGATAATAGATGATGACCCTGAGGGCAAAATGTGGTAGATTGGACGAAGTCAGCTGTAGGGTCTCTGTATGTAAGTTGAGGTATCTGGCTCCCAATAGCATGATGAATAGGGAAAGTATAAAGGAATCCCCATCTATACAGAGAAGGTGATGTAGATTGGGTTTTCAGTCTCATAGTGGAATGAAGAATAGTTGGAAGCATCTTTTTCAAACTATATGGAGAATGAGAGTTAATATGTTGTTCCTTGACCATACAGGGGAATAAGAGTGGGGGGGGGGGAAAGAGTCTTTATCTTATATAGAGAAGGTAATGAACAAAATTTTGATGCACCTAATAATAATATAGGGTGACCTGAAGAACAGTCTCGAGGTCATATAGGTGGCTAAGCTTTGAAGCTTTAAAAGTTCCCTAGTCATATGCTCTCTGTCTTTTCCTGCTCTGTGGATCTTAACAGTAATTTGCAAAGCTACCATTTTTCCTGTTTCTTGTTTTATCTGTGCAGCTCTATAAAGTGCTCATTTGGCCATGTAGGCTTTACCAGGGCCCAGTCACAGAAAGGAAGCTGCAACTCCTGAAGTGAGAGGGAACTCAGGATGAAAGAGGACAAAGGGTGGGCAGACTGCCAGAGAAGTGTGAAGCACCTGGAATGAGCTAACCTCCGATGTGGTCAGGAGAATGGCACCTCAAGGGGCCAGTGGACCCATGACAGGGTAAAGATATCTAGTGTACATAATGCAGTCACAAAAACAATTCTGTACAGAAGTTTTACGGGAGGGTTAGGGAGCAATAGGGAAAACCACATGCATGGAGGTTCCAGGCCTACAAAGGCTTATGTACATGAATAACTTGACACACATAAGTAGCCCCATTGAATTGAGCTCATCAAATTCTAACACAGCCACTGGCTTTTCTTGGAAGAATAAGAAGTGTTATGATGAAGAATAATAGCTTTTGTTCTATTCCATTTTTAAGGCTTTGATTCAGCTAAGCACTTAAATACGTATTTAACTTCAAGCTCATGTTTCACTCTATTCCTATTCAGCACAATATTTAAGCACATGCTTCTCCAAGTATACGCTTAAATTGCATAGACTGCTATTAGACTTCAGCATGCACTTGAGTGCATGCTTACATCCTTGCTGAACAATGACCTAAATGTCAAAAATGACCTAGGTCTGAAATGTACTATAATCCAAAGCTCTGTCAAATCTACCATGCAGTTCTGTTTCAATGTATCTGTTTTCCAACCTCTCACTTCTACCTGCTCTGCAGACTCCAATTCAGCAAAACTCTTAAGCACATGCTTAATTGTACCAGGTGTAGGCTGGTGCAGGATGCATGCCACTGCTGGAGTAGAAGACAGATTTGACTAAGTAGTGGCTTGCTTTTTGAATTGCTTGGGAGGCAATGCTACCACTGACTGCCCAACACACAGGGTTTGTAGTTAAATTACAGTTTCAGCATAAATTGATTTTGTGTGTTTTTAATACTGTTAAATACCAGTAAACATTGTCAAGCTGATTACAAAGCCTGATTAATTGTCACACTGTGCTTTTATAGATATGAACTGTCATTCTCCTGCTTCCTCCTGGAGGACCTTTATATGCCACTCATCAGTACTTCCCTGTTCTATCAGTCCCCTGTGGAATATTCCCAGCCAAAGACCCTCTGATCCCATATAACTAGCAACATTGTGGAAGTAAAATTTTATACCTAAAAATATGTGCATTTATATAGAAGTACCAAAATACTCTGGACAACAGCAGGAGGAAGTGGTCTTTTCATAGATACATTTACAGCAGAAATACATTCTGGCAAGTATGTAGTTCTGGGGGTCTTCTGATAGCAGCTTAATTCCTTTTCCTCAACAGAAAACCTTTGCTACCCAGTTTAACTGTGGTAGCCCTCCAGAAGGGGAAAAAGATGCACACATGTGCAACAGGTTAAACAACTATCATCATTTCAGCATAGCAGTAATCAGGAAATAAATACACTGGTAACATACAACTACAAATATCATCATCTTTAGCGAAGATAAAAGTGAGCACATCAAGTAAGGGAAAGATTGGGGTCATTCCTCACTCCTGTAGGCACAATTTGTGTGGCTCCATCTGTCACCCTAAATGCTTGAACTCACTTGTTCTCTGTAGAGGGAATTATGGCCAAAGTGGAGATACAAATACCAAGACCATAAATTCTAAAAGGGTCATGCTCTTCAGTAAATACTATTTCCAAGAAGGCGAAGTGAGTGATGTACAGTAACTTCACCCCTAAAATATTCTGCCCAATAAACAAATCAAGATAAAAAGAAAACCCTCTCACGTTACAGGATGAAACAGAGAAGGCTCCAACTGACAAAATACTTATTATGGGGTAATGTACATCTCAGGACATTTGTTAACTTAATTCAAGACTCCTTTCCAGTTTCCTTGTGTGTGACAAATTCTGCTGTGTATATAGGGGAAAAAATGGTTAGCTATCTGTTCTGTAACTGTTGTTCTTTGAGATGTGGATGTAGATGTTCTTCAACTCAGTGGTTTGCACACTTTGCCAATGCCAGGGAATTTGCTTAACACACAGAACCTGTGGCTCCTTGAAGCCTTCCTAGGGCTATCTGAACTTGGCACTGCCCAATACCCCTGAGTTCTTATGCACTGGAATCCAAGGTTGGAGACTCTGGTGCTGAGGGGCTGGATGGTGGGTTGTGGAATATATGAATGTATTCACATCTTAATGATCAACAGTTACAGATTTTTCTTCTTTGAGAGTTGAAGGCTTGTCTTCCATTCAGGGAACTCATAAGCAATAAAGGAGGAGCTTGGAGTCTTTTCAAAACCAGTGGTTCCCAACCTGTGTCCTGGGGGCCAAAGCGACCCACTGGGGCTTTCAGAGTGGTCCACAGTTCCCCTCCTGCTGGCTGCAGAAGGAAGCTGCTGCCTAAGGAACCCGGTGTTTCCATGAGTTTATAAGACTAGTGCAGGCTCCTTATTGCAGCCAAGGTGACGGGAGATCAATGCTTCCTCCCCACCCAGTCTTTAGCAGGTATCATTTTAAAGCATTCCCCCTGGGCCCATTGATGCTGGGTACCCTGCTGGAGCCAAAGGAAGGGAAGTACTGATCTTCCATCCTCCTGGCTGCAGAAGGCAGCCACTGCATAGGGATCCTGGTGGAGTGCAAAGGGCTACAGGATGCACACAGTTTCTCTACTCCGGCCAGGGACAAAGGAGATCAACAAGGAGGCAACCTCCTCACTGAACATTTGGCTGCATTGGGGAAGGGCCTGTTGGCAAAGACTGGTGGCTATTCAGGGCTGTAAAAATATCTGTGGCCCCCAAGCCAAAAAGGTTGGGAACTTCTGATTTAAACATAGTTTGCAGATGGAAAGGCAGTTCTGCAATCAATCTATGGAGAAATTGCATCACCTTTCATCTGATCCACCTTGCAGACAAAAATTCAACGTGATGCCCAAAAAGATCCAGTCTTCTCCAGATAGAATACCAAGGATTATCTCATCTCCAAAGAATTAAGGCATTGTTCACCACAGTTTTAGAAGTCTTGGGGAAGGGAGGGAATTGTACTGGATTTTTTCAGATGAAATTGTGCCACAGCTTTAGATGAAAAATTAGAATGTGAACTCAAAAGCAACTTGTCTTTGAAAACCTGAGTATATAGAGACTGTTCTATGACAGCCTACAAATCACTTACTCTCTTTATAGAAATTTTGGCAATAAAAAAAAAAAATCTGTCTTTTGAGAAAAGGAAAGAGACCAAATCACTGGGAGGACCCAAGAGGGCAGCAAGTGCAGTTCTGAGATCCCAGAGGGGAATAATTTCTTTTACAGGTAGAAAGAGATGGACACCACCTACAATGGAAAACACCTACCAGTTACCCCTGGGTCACAGTATATATCAAGATTATCATTAAGTGGACCTTCAACAAGCTGAGTGACAGATCTGAAGAGTTAAGATATAATATATAATCCAAAATGTCCTGAATACCCACTATCAGCCCAATTCCCACACTCAATGACCAAACCAGAAAAAAAAACAAACCAACCGCTCATTGAGACAATAAGCACTGTGTATGACGATTACTACTGGGGACACCTACCTACAAGGGACCATGTTTGAAACCTGAAGACGACATCATACCAGACAAAATCCAACTACTAAACTAACTTATGTAACCCTAAGGATGCAGTAACTAAATATAATTATATACAAAATATTTAAACAGAAGCATGAGGTAAAATATCACACGGAATGCTTCTAGTCAAGCTGCAGGTGGCAAGAAAGCACTGTTGGAGGGTCAGGGTAGTGCTGATTTTAATAACACTAGGAGGGAGTAAAAGGGACAAAGAGGCATCTGAGTTGCCCCAACTGGTATTGTGAAGCAAAGTTCCCTACCTTCAATGGGCTGGACACACACACACCTGATTGCAATACACAACTTCACCCACTCTAAGAAGCAGCACTATTTAGCATCACTGAAATATAGAGCTTGTTGAGGCAAGTCAGCTCTTCACTATAAATATGCATATACTGGAAACATATGTATTTCCTAGTTGATGTAAGGTGGTGGATAAGAAGAGTTCAAGAGGAGGTCAGGAACTGGAGGGCTCTGGGATTACTGGAAGTCTACAGAGCTAGGGGTATGGCAATTCAAATTTTACTAAGTTTGGTAAAATCAGAAAGAAGTAGTTTCTACTTGCCATCCTTTGGGGGCACAAGTTTAGTTCTCATAAAAAAGTCTCCACATTTCAGATGCTGCCATTAGCTCTGCTGTCCATGTTGGCAACCTCAGCAGAGAATTTAATGATTAATTGGACATAGGAGCTTAACCCTTACAGTGGTCACTCCTGCTAAAGGCTGAACTACATTAAAGGAACAGCATAGGAAAGCTTTCCTCACTCATGCTATATCATAGATGAGCGAGCTATGGCCTCACAAGGAAAATACTCCAGAAATGCAAGAAAAACCAATATAGAAGTGATGATGGGGGAGGCAACATACAGCAACTTAAACCAACAAATCCACTGAAATTATGATTAGATCAACCCAGGATGCACAAGGATGTGTGGTACTTTAGCACTGATGTAGCTCTGGTCTTCTCTCTTTATACATGAAACAGTTCTTAAATCAGTAGTTCTGCAGTGACTCTCTTTGACTGAATAGATCTGCAGAGCCTCTCGTGGCCAGTTTCTTCCCCTTTGGCCCCCAGCCACCTATCCACCAGCTGCTGCACCACTTTTGTCTTGCATACAGTCAGCAAACTAGGGGTATGTCTATACTATGGGCTTAAGTCAACTTAAGGAGGCTTAAGCCAATTTAAGCAAAGTCCTGGCCACATTTGGAGTTCATCAAGTTGACTTAATAACTCCTGCCCTTAAAGTCAACTTTAATGGTTAAGTCAACTTTATTAAAGTGGCCATTAAAGTCAACTTTATAAAGTCGACTTAGTGCACTGGGATCATTTAAGTCAATTTTATAAAGTCGACTTTAAATGCATCCCCTGGCTTAAGTCGACTTTATAAAGTTAACTTAATGCAATCTGGACTTATTAAGTCAACTTCCTAAGGGCTGCTTAAAGTCAACTTCAAGTAGTCATTAAGTCAACTTAACTGAGCCCTGTAATGTAGCTGGGAGCTTCACCTCCAAGAATGTCAGCACAACAATGGGAAAGCCATCTATCTATATATTTATAGATATATAGATATCCTTGACTGCATTCTAGGTCTATTCCTTGTGGACCTATTGTTTAATACAGTTCTGAATTAAATGGCCTTTTACCTTGTTTATTGGATGTTATTCAGCATTTAAAACTGTGTGTGTATTCCCCCTACTCTACTGACGTTCTACAGATCACCTTTAAGGCTTTTTCTGCCAACTGTGATAGACAACACTTGAAATTAGGCAGTTCATTTAAAACTTAAATAGCTGTGCTCATCAATGGAGTAAAAGAGCAATTGCCTAGTAATACAAGCCACAGGCCAATAAAATGTTCTCTGCACAAAAAAAATAATACGCTATAAGTTTCTAACCTATCATACCATTTCTTCCTGTGAAAACTGCATAACTTAAAATTATGCTCCTGAAGGGTTTTTCATGAGCTTTTTGAACAGTGCCCTGCAGTTCCCATTAAGAACATTCTATTTCAATAAAGTGAGTGGGAGGGGTGCCTCACGTATTTGTTTTTATTTTAACACTGTTTCCTTATCTTGAATATTATAAATTATGCTGAAGTTTAAGCAACTCCAAAAGACAGAATATCAGAGCAAAAAGACTCTTCTTGAATATTTTAGAGTTAAGAAACAACTCAGCTTGACAATGCTAGCATCAGAAATATTCACCAACCACCTTGCCCTCCAGGAGCATTGTGAATTCCTGCCTTCTCCACATAAATTTATATGGATACATGTTGTATAGAGACTTATGAAGAAGGAATTTCTTTTAAGGTAGAAGAGAGGGTGTAAGGAGAAAATTTAGTGTCCTATATGGTGAGTGACAACAATAGTGTGACTAAGTATCAGTTTTGGTGGGTGTGGAAGGTCCTGTTGTGGAGAATGGCACACTATGAACTGTGCTGAGACCAGAGATTTATTTCGCAAAAGCCACCAAACTGTTAAGCAAAATGTAACAATCACCTGTGGGCACTACCAATCTTGGCAAGATTCAAAAAGGTGATCTGCAGATGGACAGCTCAATGTTTCATTATTCTCTGAGCCATGTAGTTTTCCTCTGCATCTTTTTCATGATTGTCAAAGAATTTAGGTGAACCTAAATGAATTAGGGTTTTGTAGCAACCCAGCCTAATAGGTTATGGGATTGAAGTTTCTTGTTTTGATTTATTATGCTTTTAAGCATGTGAACAGTGTAGGTGCTTCTGGCAAACAGTCTAAACAGACACCCTCATATTTTATAAATATGAATAAAATAAAGTAATTTAAAAAAAATTCTCCCCTTCAAAATTTGAGGTGGAGTTGGTAATTTGCCTTCCTCTGTAGCATGCAGCATGGCTCACCTGCTGGTGAATTCTCTGTATCGTAAATCCTTTAAATCACTATTTGAAGACTTCAATAACTCAGTCATAGGTTTGAAGCTTATTGCTGGAGGGGGTGGATGAGGTTTTGCGGCCTGCATTGCGCAGAAAGTCAGACTAGATACAATACAATAATAGAGTTGGAAGGGACCTCATGAGATCACTGAGTCCAATCCCCTCTGACTTGAACCCAAGACCTTCTGCATGTTAAGGAGAAGTGCTAGCCACTGAGCATACTGCTCCCCTCTGACCTTAGAGTCTGAGTTTAAATAAATGTCACAGGCCATAATATTTTTCTGCAGCAAATTTCTATGTGAGAACTGAGATTTCTGCAGCTCCTCATGTTAATTTGATCAAAGTGGGATTTAGATATTTTTGCTAGGGCATTCTGATTTTAAAAAACAACAAAAATCCATGAAGTTTCATCCTGTGCAACATCTTTTCCTTGCCTTTTCTTATGCTGAATTTTCTGTGATGTCATAGTTAATGTTCAAATTCTCTCACAGGATGAGTAAACAATGAAAAAAATCAGTAAAGAAAATCACTGAGTTTGGGTAAAGACATGAAAATATTTATATATTTATTTTCACTTGTGGCAATAGCATCCTCTCCTTTGTCTCACTCCTAATAGAACTTTTTTCAGTTTGTTTACAAAATCCATGCAACTCTTTGTTTCAAACCATGAATAGTTGAGAACTAATGTCATATCTTAGCACACAAGATGCATGAGCAACCTTATTAAAATATACTAATGTATATGTAACCAAGGAAAATTTCTGGTAAAAAAATTAATTTCACATTTAGGCCTTTTAATGGGTTCTTAGAAATGAAAGGTTTCACTTTAAGAATAGAGCCTTTAAACCAGATGTTAAGAGCTGCAATGCAAGTAACAGTATCAGTTTCATCATTCCCATCAGTCTATTAGAGCAGTAATCACTCATGAGATCTGTGAAGGAAAGAACAAACCTCTGATCCATTTAAGATCTGAAGAGTGGTGTTGAATTGCTCAGTCATTAAAGGTGAATGAACAACCTTGCTATCCTCATAAAGCTGAAAGGGATGATGGTGGGAGGACAACTCCTTAAAAATCAAACTCAATTATAGGTTCTTTCCCATTAAATAGGAGTGATTATTGTGCAGCAGAATGCATGGCAATTGAGATTCCTGTTCGTTATTAGATCTACCTCACAAATCCACAACTAAAAAAGTAAATCATACACAAATGGGTACAAATAGATCTGAAGTGACCTGATTCCACCATTTAAACACTTTAAATGCCTCTAAGGTGTGGGGTTACAAGGAAGGATTTTCAGACAAGGTGCAAGACATGAGGAAAAGGAGAAAGATGACTAACTAGAGAACATTTTCCATTACTAGTCCTGTTTGGACTTTGGCAAATGATCAAGTTTATATAAAACGTACAATGCATTCTTGTTGTAGCTATGTTGCTCCCAGGATGAAACAGACAAGATGGGGTACATAATAGCTGTTATTAGATCAACTTCTGTTTGTGAAATAAGCAAGCTTTCAAGCTCTACAGAGTTCTAAGACCTGCATGGGATACCTATCATGTTTCTTTCATTATGTTAAGCATACAGCCATGAAGACGAAAAAGTCCAGGCAGGTAGCTTGTTGAACACAGTGTTAATTTAGATATATCAATCACTCTTGTTGTTGTCTTTTCTATTTACCTTTATGATAGTATATCTATCACAAACTTCAAACAGGAGAAAAACAGTCCATCACTTTTAAGGGTTAGCAAACGCACAGCTAGTCATAGAATGATAATTGTGTGGGTATGACAGTACGGTAATCTTTCCTTTACACCCTTTCTGATTAACCTGTTTTGCAAATCAGTTTGAACAGCTATATCCCCTCTGGAAAATTCTTTAATTGCTTCCTGAAGGCAGAATGCACATGACTAGCACCTGACATTATTAGTGAAATATGTTAGTCTGATTTACAGTGTCATGCACACATAGTTTTACTTAGTGAGGAAACAAGTCTCAGCCCTCTATTTATAATTTTCTGAAGTTTAATAATTAAGAAGGAAAAAATCTAGCCAACTGCCAATTAGTTGTATTTGCATGAGGTACTAAAATAATAAAAGACTTGCATCCTTGAATAAGTGTCAAAAGTTGCCCAATTATGCATGTCTTCCATCCCCAGCAGAAAGGAGAGCAGCTCCACTCCAACTGATTCAGAGTTTTCAAGTCATACATTGACATGTCTTTTAAAAATAAACAAAATAAAATCTTGGTCTAAGATTTGTGGCATTGTGGGTAATTTTTTAGATCACGCAAAGCAGACTGAAAAAAATACTCCACATTAATAGGACATACAGCAGTGGCAGACTTCTAAATAGCGCTGTAGCTTTGTCAGTCTCAGGATATGAGAAAGACAAGGTAGGCAAGGTAATATCTTTTATTGGATCAAATTCTGTTGTCTCTCTCATCAGCAGAAGTTGGTCCAATAAAAGATATTATCTCACCTCACCTTCTTAGACTTTTATAGCCAGTAAAGAATGATCTGATGATAACAGAGAAGTTATCCCTTGTCAATAACTGTGATCCACCTACTTCTGCTGTCGAGTGACAGCATCAGCATAAGACAATGGATATTATTTAAGGATGTCTGTGACCTCCTGAGTATTTTAGTTCTGCAACTAGTTGTGGAAGAGTCAAACAGTATGCATCACTGATCAACTTTGTAAGTGAAAATGAACTGACTTGGACTTGCAGTGATTTTTTCCCTCTTATGCAGCTTGCATTTAAAAGGTGTATTTCTTCAGTCTGTAGAAATGAAATCCGCAAAGAAAGAAAAGTTTTGAGGATTTTTAATGTTGGATGTAGAACTATACACAAAAACACCAATTTTAGACACCACTTACACATGAATACAAATGATAGGAGACAGTCATTAAAAGTCACTATAATGGGATGCACACTCTCTGCTGGACAGTCACTTCTGGGTGATTTTATGGGGCACTAGTCTCAAGAGGTCTACTTATCTGCAGCCAGTGCTCTGTTACTTTCTCAGCTGCTTGAATTTCCAGCTGAGCATGGATGACTACCACCACCCCTTTTGGGGGAAAGTCTCAGATCACTGATCTGGCCACTCTTCAACTACGCAATGGCCCTCAAGTCCAGTGCCACCTTTTGGACTCTGGGAGAATGTAGAGGGTCCTGGTCCCACCCACTTCTCTGGGCCGCTCCCAAACCCTAAGTAAGTACAACTGTATTTCCCTGGGTTGTTCTCTCCACAGCCTACAGTTTCATGTGATCCTCTTACCTCAAAGGTCCACCCCACGATCTGTTCTTGGCCTGCTGCTTTAGAATCTCAGCCATCATCTGCTCCAGGTACCCTCACCTCTGGACAGTTGCTCCAGACCTCTGCTGCCATCCATGCTCTCAGGACCAGCTTCTAACAGCTCCCAGTGGCACCCCCTGAGCTGTCCAGGGTACTGACTCCCTCAGTCAGTCAGATAGTGAAGCAACTTTCCTCCCTGAGCTCCCAAGGCCAAACAAAGGTTAGTCACTTCAGCTCCTTTTTATACTGGCATCCTGGCCCCTGATTAGTTCTCAGCTAAGCACCTTCCCCCAGTGCCCTTCAAAACCTGCCTCCCAAAACAGAAGATACTTAGGCTATATAAATAGAGCTACTATCTAATCACATCAATGAAGAAAAGGAAAAATGCATCTTTGATGCCATGAAAATATAACATTTAATTTTATTTGAAGGGGATAATGGACTGTTGGTGCAAGTTAACCCACCATGTCAATAATTTATCAAGCTTCAGGGCTTACTTCATAACTTCTCCCCCACCTTCCATTTTCCCCTCGCTATTCTCCTCTTTTCTGCCTGTTAGAGAATTTTTATCCCCAGTTTGTCTACTCTCATTTTCAAACTCCAGCTGTCTAATCAAAACCATAGTAGACAAGAAGTAGGTGGCCTGTATCAGGCACAAAGACTATGTCTACACTATGAAAAGTTAGTTCAAATTTGTTAATTCAACCTAATAAGTTTGAGTTTAGTTCAAACTAAACTCAAACTTAGTTCAAATTAACAATATGGACTAATTCAAACTAACTGCCTTTAGTTCAAATTTAATAAATTCAATCTGTGGGTTAGTCCTTGTCTACTTTGTCCTTAGTTTGAGCTAAGGGCTTAGTTCAAACTAACCAGCAAGTCTTACTAGCTCGAACTAAGATTTCATTAGTTCTAATTAAGGCATTCCTTAGTTTGAACTAATGAAAGCCAATGGGGACTAAGTTACTTTGAATTAAGACTCCTTAATTTGAACTAACTTGAATGTATAGACATACCCAAAGCAACCAGAAAACCACATAGCCCTGCATCACCACAGAGAAAAAAAAATGTCTTTGTAAGTAGTGTCAATTGTGGCACAGAGAGATTTAATATAGTGCAGTTTCACTGGGGCTTAAGTGCACTGTTTGCCTAGCACAAGAAGCTTTCAACTCCCAGGCTTCAGTTCCACAGCAGATCTTCCACAGTCTTGGTATACTAGCCACACTGCACACAGCAACTGATGCAGATAAATGTCAAGCTAAAGAAAAAATACACACACACACACACACACACACACAAATATGGGGCTGTCCAATGGCAGTCTATTAACAAATTTAATACTGGAATACATTCTAGAATAATCATTACAAGAAAGATGTCAAAACTTTATGGAGAAGGCTAATTATTAAAAAAAAACTATAGGAAACTTCATAATTTCTTACCTTTTTGCAATTTTGAAGAATCAGAGACACAGTTGCTTTATTCAGAGCTAACCATACTAGGCTATTGCTACAATAAATGGATATTACATAGTATTCATTCTCCTTGCATTATCCACGTCCAGATTAACATGAATAACAAGTAGTACTGCTAAGTAATAATTGCCTAAGTATTTTTCCATGAAGCACATTAAGAGATATTTCTTTGTTAATGTTTTCCTACCAAAACAAAACAGGGAGGTGGTGTCAGTTGCCATGGATCAAGAATGTTTAATATTCCTAATTCTGTAAATTAGCACTCATCACTGTTCCCTTCCCTTGTATTTTGTTTTATTTGAGAGGTTTCCTTAGCAACTAGATCATGAGACCTGATTAACTTCCTAAGCTATAATATTATTATGGGTTCTTTACTGATAGAGAAACAAAAAAGTGAACATTATTCACAGTTCATTATGTGTCACATTTGTGGGTGCTATGAGAAAGTTGCTGTGGCAGCAGGACACAAAATTTACCCAAGGGTTTTCAGTTTAATACGGACACCAGCAATGCAAAGGCCAGGAAAGAACCACACGTGCCGAAGTTGCAAAACTACTGATGATTTATCCAAAACAGAAATCAGACCACCCAAAATAACAGGAAAATTTTATGTTCACCTGTCACTACTTCTCCTTTTGGATTGAGCCATCACTGAAGATGGATTCTCAACAGTTAAAGCATACCATGCATTATTTATATTTCAGCAGCATCTTCCCATCCAAAACATTTGCAAATGCAGAAGATAAACAAGGTGAAAGTAACTGGGCATTTTTCACTTTTAAAACACAAAATGGACTATCTGAGTCACTTGGGCCTATGAGAAGTTGAATCATAAAAGTTAACTTCCATTTGCAATACAAATAGCTTCTGAAGTGGGTTTTGTTGTGGCAATGGATGTAGTGAGCACCTTTATTCATGCACCACTGTACTTTCTTCTGCACTGCCTCATGCAAGATAAAAATGTTCTGTAGTTCATATAGCTGCCACCTTATCCTCTTAAATTCTAACTTAATATTTACTTTAGGGATACTAGCCACCCATAAATTTACAGACTCTACATAAAAAAAAGCAGGGAAATTTACTGATGCTCATAATTGAGAGAGAAATGTCTATACAAATCTGTCCTTCATTCACCAGAATCAAGATTAGCCTCCTGCCAAAAGTGGGACTGCTTGAATTGTGGGACTGCCAGAAAGGCTGCTGCCACAGTAAGTGCTACAGCAATTGCCCCTTTAAGAGGAAATGAAACAGTCTAGAGCTGGTTCTCAAGCCTCCTGCCACTGCATTTGCTCCTAAAGGCAGTTTTCTTTTGGTAGTGAGGGCCTGTTTAAGAGCCTGAGTGCTGGGGCAAGCTATTTTTAGTGCTGTCAGTAAAAAGCTTATGCTGCTAGTAAAAAACTATCAAACTTATCAAACAAGCAAACAACCAACAAACCAGCCCTGAAAGGCAAGATTGGCAACTCTAGAATGCCTGCAAAGCTCTACCTTCTGACATTGGACGGGCAAGTGGCAAAGTAACATTTTTACTTTTCTCCTAAACTCTTACTTTCATTGCATCTCTCATCTTACCAAAATGCACTCGTTCCAACTGGCTGACTTGTTTACCTGTTACTTCCTGCCTGAAGCGTAGGGCATGACCACACTCACAATGGCACTGCCAGTAGTGTGTAGCATCAATTATATGAGTTTGATTGAGTGTCAGTAAAGACACACTGATCTGAAGTAGCTGGAAGTCGATTTATTAAGACCTACCAGGGAAGTGGCATAGCACTTAATAAAAAAGATGGCATTTCCCATCAATTCAGTGCAGTGTAGACACAGTGGTATGCAGACATTGGGAAGTCAAAAGAAGATAAACAAGTTATTGTATGGAGCTTGCATATTTCCCTTTGACTCCAGCCAAAATACATGGCACATGTAGACCAGGGCTCAGATTCTAAGTTCTCTGAAGTAAGGCCTGTCTTCCTTACTTCCCATATAAAGCCTCAGAAAATGGGGCCCTGGTACTTTGAATTTGTAGGCATTATCACAGTATAAACAGTGAAAATAAATTATCTGCTGTGGTACTATAAAATTATTTAAAAAGGTAAGTGTGTAATTTCACACATTTAAAATTGTTTTTTTGGTTTTTTTTGTTAAGTGCATGATAAGGACAGTACCTAGGGAAAATTACATACATTTAAATAATTATTATTTAATCAATATTCCACCTAATACCAGAATGAAGGGAAAACAGAAATATGGAAGGAACATGGAGAAAGAGAGATTAGGCTTTGAAATAAACAGATTACAGTTAAAAAGCTATAACAAGATCAATTTTCCTAATTCTGTTTCCTCTTTTTTAGGTAGAGTATCAATTGCTGAATCCAATTTACATTAAAACAGGAGCATTTTCTTTTCTATGTACATTTCACACCATTATTTTGTTCCTTCCCCTCCATCACTGAAGACCCATACAGTCAATGCTAAATAAAATTTTTTGGCAAGGCAGCAGTAAGAAAGCTTCCACAGAAAGACTGTAGTTGACTGACTGGGTAATCTGCTCTCTCAACCCTCCCTTACTCTTCTCCTTAACCACCTAATTTCCTTAGTCTGCTTCTTCTTACAAGACAAGCACGTTCTAAATTACCACTCCATAAAAACAACCTATCCTTGACCCCACACACCCCTCTAACTGCCATCCTAACTCCCTTCTTCCCTGGGCCTCCAAACTGTCAAACAGGTACTTTTCAATTGGTGCGTTGAGTTCTTCCTCACCAACTCCACCTTTGAACCCCTGCCTGGTTACCTCCCTCTCCAGACTCACAATGGTTCCAAATAACCTCTTCCTTGCCCATTGCTAGAGTATCTTCTACACTATCATCCTCCTCGACCTGTTCATAGAATCATAGGGTTGGAAGGGACCTCATAGGTCATCTAGTCCAACCCCCTGCCAGAGGCAGGGCCACTCCCACTTAAACCATCCCAGTCAGGGTTTTGTCCAGCTGGGCCTTAAACACCTCTAAAGATGGAGACTCCACCACATCCCTCGGCAGCTCATTCCAAGACTTCACCACTCTCCTGGTAAAAAAGTTTTTCCTAATATCCAGCCTCGACCTCCCTAACCACAACTTGAGACCATTGCTCCTCGTTCTGTCCTCCGTTACTACCGAGAACAGTCGAGCTCCATCTTCCTTAGAGCATCCCTTCAAGTAGTTGAAGGTTGCTATCAAATCCCCCCTCAATCTTCTCTTCTGCAGACTAAATAAGCCTAATGCTTCCAGTCTTTCCTCATAGGGCTTGTGCTCTAGCCCTTTAATCATTTTGGTTGCCCTCCTCTGAACTCTCTCTAGCATGTCCCTGTCCTTTTTGTAGTGGGGAGCCCAAAACTGAACACAGTATTCTAGATGTGGCCTCACCAGTGCAGAATAGAGGGGAAGGATCACATCCCTTGATCTGCTGGTAATACTTCTTTTGATGCAGCCCAGTATGCCATTGGCCTTTTGGGCAGCAAGAGCACATTGCTGACTCATATCCAGCTTCCCATCCACCATGACCCCCAGGTCCTTTTCTACACTGCTGCTACTTAGCTGAATGTTTCCCAGCCTGTAGCAGTGCATAGGGTTTTTTGGTCCCAAATGCAGGATTTTACACTTATCCTTATTGAATCTCATAAGGTTTCTATTGGCCCACTGTTCCAATTTATCTAGGTCTCCCTGAATCCTGTCCTTGCCCTCCAACGTGTCTACTGGTCGTCCCAGCTTGGTGTCATCCGCAAACTTACTGAGAATGCAGTCTATTCCATCATCCAGATCATTGATGAAAATGTTGAACAGAACCGGCCCCAGGACCGACCCCTGGGGGACACCACTCGTGACCGGCTGCCAGCTAGACATGGAACCATTGATTCCTACACGCTGAAACCGTTGATCTAGCCAGTTCTCTATCCACCTTATAGTCCACCTATCCAACCCATACTTCCTTAATTTGCCAATGAGAATGCTGTGGGAAACTGTATCAAAAGCCTTGCTAAAATCAAGGTATAGCACATCGACAGTTCTTCCTGCATCCAGAAAACCAGTCATCTGCTCATAGAAGGAAATGAGATTGGTCAGGCATGATTTTTACCCTTGGTAAATCCATGCTGACTGTTCCTGATCACTTTATTTTCCTCTAAGCGTGTGAGGATGGATTCTTTGAGAATCTGCTCCATAATTTTTCCAGGGATTGAGGTGAGGCTGACTGGTCTGTAATTCCCTGGATCCTCCTTTTTCCCTTTCTTGAGAATAGGCACTACATTTGCTTTTTTCCAGTCCTCTGGCATCTCCCCCGTTCTCCATGAGTTTTGAAAGATAACGGCCAGCGGTGCGGCTATTTCGTTGGCCAATTCCCTTAGCACCCTTGGATGCAGTTCGTCCGGCCCCATGGACTTGTGCACTTGCAGCTCCTTTAAGCAGTCCCTAACCTGACCTTCTGTCACCAAGGGCCTGTCTTCTTCTCTACCGTCTGCCACACCCATGGTAGTGGGCTGGGAGCTGACCCTGCCTGTGAAAACTGAAGAAAAAAAATGCATTGAGCACTTCAGCTTTTTCCTCATCCTCTGTCACAAGGATGCCTGCCCTATTCAGCAAGGGGCCTACACCATCCCTGATCCTCTTCTTGTTACTAATATACTTGTAGAACCCCTTCTTGTTATCTTTTACATCCCTCGCTAGCCGCAACTCCATTTGTCCTTTGGCCTTTCTGATTTTATCCCTGCAGTCCCTAGCAATATCTTTATATGCCTTTTTGGACATCTGAGCAAGCTTCCACTTGCTATAAGCTTCCTTTTTATGTTTAAGCTCAGAGCAGAGTTCTCTGCTAAGCCATTCTGGCTGCCTCACATGTTTGTTCTTTCTCCTAATTGGAATGGCAACTTCCTGTGCCCTTAGCAGAGTTTTTTTAAAATATAGCCAACTCTCTTGGACTCCTTTCCCCTTCAGATTAGCTTCCCAAGGGATCCTGCCCATCAGTTCCCTGAGGGAGCCAAAATCTGCTCTTTTGAAGTCCAGGGTTTTTGTTTTGCTTCTTTCCTTCCTTTAATCAGGATCCTGAACTCAACCATGTCATGGTCACTACTGCCCAGCTTGCCATTTACCTCTACGTCCCTGATCAATTCTTCCCTGTTTGTGAGCAGCAAGTCGAGCAGTGCAAGGCCCCTAGTTGGTTCCTCTAGCATTTGTACTAGAAAGTTGTCCCCAACACTCTCTAAAAATCTCCTGGATTGCCCATGCACTGCTGTATTGGCCTCCCAGCAGATGTCAGGGAAATTGAAGTCCCCCATCAGCACCAGGGCCTGTGATCTAGAAGCTTCCGCTAGTTGTCCATAGAACACCTCATCCACCTCCTGCTTCTGGTCTGGTGGTCTATAGCAGACACCCACCACAACATCCCCCTTGTTGCTTTCCCCTCTCAATGTAACCCACAGACTTTCTACAGGCACGCTTCCACTTCCATAATGGAGCTCTGAGCAGTCATAGAGGTCTTTTACATATAACGCTACTCCTCCCCCTCTTCTTCCCTGCCTGTCTTTCCTGAACAGTTTATAACCATCCATGGCAGAACTCCAGTCGTGCAGACTATCCCACCACGTCTCTGTTATTCCTATAATATCATAGTTCCCTGTCTGCGCTAATATTACCAATTCTTCTTGCTTATTTCCCAGGCTCCTCGCATTAGTGTATAGGCACCTAAGATATCCGGCCGATTGCCCTATTTTGTCATGTTGATTTCCAATTCTGTTACATAAACCTCCTTGCATTTTTTCTAGGAGTTCTCCTTCCCCACTCTCCTCGCGTACTGGGGCTTCAGTAGAGCCCTTAAGACATTTGTTTGATTCCCCCCACATGTTCCAACTACCTTCTCTTTTATTGCTGGTGCTACAGTCCCAGCACCCCCCAAGTTCCATCCCTCCCCCCAGATCACCCACATTCTCACTTACCTGTGGGCTTTGGTCTCCTTCCCCTGATGAACCTAGTTTAAAGCCCTCCTCACTAGGTCAGCCAGTTGGTGCCCAAATATGCTCTTCCCCTTCTTGGACAGGTGAAGGCCATCTCTGCCTATCAATCCTCTGTCCTGAAACAGGACTCCATGGTCAAGGAAGCCAAATCCTTCCTGACGACACCATCTTCGCAGCCAGGCATTCACCTCCAGGATACATCTCTCTCTCCTCAGGCCTCTAGCCTTGACTGGAAGGATTGAGGAGACCACCACCTGTGCTCCAAACTCCTTCACCCTTGCTCCCAGAGCCCTGAAGTCACCTTTGATCTGCTGAGGATCACCTCTTGCAGTATCATTGGTACCCACATGGATAAGCAGCATGGGGTAGTAGTCTGAGGGGCGGATGATTTTTGTCAATCCCTCTGTTACATCACGGATATGGGCACCTGGCAGGCAGCATACCTCTCTAGAGGCCTTGTCAGTTCGACAGATGGGTGCCTCCGTTCCTCTCAGGAGGGAGTCCCCAATCACCACAACCCTACGTTTCCTCTTCGGTGAGGTGGCTGTGATCTGCCCAGCCTTTGGGGTGGATGGCATCTCCTCTACCTCCTGCATCGTGTCCAGCACCGCATAACGGTTCCTCACCACAAGGGATGGTGGGATGTGAGCAGGCGTGGAGCACCATCTACTGCCAGAGGTGACCAGCTGCCACTGTCCTCCCTCTGCCATAGGCATCCCATCCATTTCCAGAGCTGTGGCAGTAGCCCTTGGTACTGGGATAGGGACCTCCTCCTTGCAGGTCTCATCGTGGACACTGTCAAGGAACTTTTCTAGGGCATAGATACCCCTGAGGCGTGACACCTCCTCCTGTAGCTCTCCTACCTGTTTCTGGAGAGATGCCACCAGAAGGCACCTATCACATAGGCTCATCTCCCTAGCCTGATCATCAGTGGCAGGAAAATGAAGGCCACAGTCCTTGCAAATCCACACCAGGATCTGGGTGGAGATATCCATCGTCAGACACTCTGTCTGGGTAGAAACAGAGCTAAAGGAAATAGCAGGGGCGCTGGCACCAGCAGTGCGGCTCCTCTTCACCATCTTGGCCTCACCAAACTCCTCCTCAAACTCCCTCGCAAACTCCCCTGTTTGCTGTCCCCTGTTAATGGCTTGAAGATTGTTGAAGATACTGAGCAAGTACAGTGGGGACCCGTTACTGTGGAACCGGCTAATGCACGGTAACCGGATGTCCCCCAAAGCACCACACTAACGTGGGGGTCCCGTTAATGCCCCTTGCATAAACAGGACCGTGTGCATTGCTGCCCTGGAGATGGGCCTCAGGCACCAGCCCAGCCCCCGCTCCCCGGCCCCACTTCTGTGCTGGAGTCCAAGCCAGCCTCAAGTGCCTGCTACTGCCAGCCTGGCCCCAGATCCCCGGCTGGGGACATGGCAGGGAGTGGCAGCCGTGGCTGCGGGCAGCTGGACCTAGAACGGGGCTGGAAGCGGCCACCACCGCCGCTCTCTGCCATGTACCCAGCGCAGAAGTGGGGCGGGGGGCATGGCCCACGGCCAGGGAGTGGGGCCTGGGCCATTGCCCCGGGGAAGGCCTTCCGGTCCCGCTTACATGCGGGCTGGTTTATTCACAGTCACTGGGGGCTTGTCCCCTGACACCCTCGCGTAAACCGGTCCCCACTGTACAATACGAGGTAGGAGTATGGGAGCTGGAGGCAAACACCACAAAGAGTCAGGGAAATAACTACATGTGTTCCTTTAAATCTAGAACAGGAAGGAGTTGGGGCTGGAGAAAAAGCTTTACTGTGAAGTAGAAGTGCAAACTTCTAGCAGCATGGAATCTTTCCTGTTCCTCTTTTTTCTGACTACCAAAGCCTTCCCATCCTGGTGACTCTCCAGCTGTGTAGGATGGCACCATGGTTTCTTGCTTCTAGAGGTTACGAAGTGCTGAGCCTCCTCTCTGACTTACTTTCTCTTCAACTCCCTGCCAGCAAGGTCTTTTCTTCCTCAAACCTGGCATGTTGATGTTTCCTGAACCTTTCTGTCCCAGAACATATAAGCCTCTCTGATTCTCAGTAGTGTCTCCACTTGCCTCACCAATCCAAGAATCTACTCTGCCAGCACAGCCACCAACTTACACTTAATTCATGTCATGTTGACTGTTCCATTGCTGGCCATCTTGAAATTGCATACAAATCTGAACCTGGAATGAAAGGCTCATGTAAGACCACACTTGACTCCTTCCCTCTCTTGCTAGCTGCCCCTATATTCTGTTCATGAGTTTTGCCTACTGTAACACATGTGCTTAATTGAAGGGTATCTCTTCAAGATACCTGTTGGGGCTGGGTCACTGTTGTGAGGCAGATTTAGCTGCCTACATCCAGAAGCTGGAACATGGTGTGGTAGCTTTGAGCATGTTCCACAAGGCTCCCTGCTGCTGTGGTGGTCAGATGCAATGAGAACATCAGCCAAGTCAGTTGGATTGAGAAGAGCCCATCACGTCAGTGTGTAAAGGGGAAAATCCAGCAGCAGACAGCAAGATGTTTGGCCCTTCTGTGGAGAATTTGCAGCAGAATTTTTTCATCTGTATGTGTGACTCAGTGCTGGTCTGACTCCAGCAGAGGAAAAGGAGCCTACATGGAATTCTACTCTTTCAACTCAAACCTTTGAAACTGGTAAACAGAGATTATAACTGAGATTCAGATGAACTCCACCTACACTTTGGAAACAATTAAGTTGCCTCTCACAGTGTTTCTGTGGGGACTGTTATGTTTAAATTCAAATTGTTTGCTTGTTGATGTGGATAAGTAAGCTGTGAAATGGTGAATATGGGTTCACAAAATAGCAGCATCATGTTATAAATATATAATAGTTATTGTTTTGTTTCTTTTATCGTGAGTTATAAAGTTAGTACTTAAAGTTCATTCTGTTTGTTCCTAGTGGCACTTGAACAAGGGCAAGATAGCTTTTAGCAATCTTTGCTATGAGTCCTTAAAGACTGAATCCTGGGTCGCCAGCTGCTTCTCCATAGAGTTGCTTCCCCCCGCCTTTTAAGCCTCTGGAGAAGGGCCATTAAATAAACTCTAGCCAACACAAAGAGTACACGGCAAGTGATTTTTTTTATCACATCTTCCCTTGCTCAGCTCTGCTCACCTCAACCCCCACCACCAAGGAGCAATTACCCAATCAAAGCCTTCAAACTGAAGAACTGATCTAAGCTCCTGTGTAACCAGGTCTCACAGCCAATACCAGGAACCAAACAACAGACCTGTGTCTGCTGTTTATTTAGGGGCTCATTGCCCAGCTATACAGTCCATACTCAGAGAACAGTGAGACAATCGAACTGCTGGCAGACCAAACGCACCACTCACCAGTCCTTTCAACCTTCAACACAGAATGCATAACTAGGGCTTCCAAAGATCTCCTATTAACTGCCTCTCTTCACATTAGATGAACTTGATCTGAACTTTTTTTTCCTTTATGATTTTTGATTCATGAAAAATTTCAGCTTCTTGTCACCAGTCAGGATGCAAAAGATTTCTGAAATCTCAAAGATGTCCATGGGATGGCAAAACTGCTTCCCACTCAGCTCCAGTTAAGATGTTTTATTTTAAAATATGTATTTGAAATACACCTTCACCTTCCCCCCTCCCCGCCTGCAAGCCCCATGCTAAGGTCCACCTTTTGTTTTTCCCCTTTTGCTCAGCCAGTGAAGAAGAGTTGTGTCACAGAGATAACTGGGAGAGCTGGTGGCATAGGACCTGAGGAGAGAATCCACATAGCCAAAATTAAGAAGGAATGGGGGGGGTGATGAAAAACAAAAAAGTTGGAAAAATTGTTTCTAATAAACAATTGAGTGAAAAATGTTTCTAACAATCATTTTTACTATTAGTCAGCAATATATTATTGATTTATTGAAACTGTTGCTTTGATTATATTCTTAGATGGCTCCATTTCTCATTTATTCTCCACAATTAACTAAAATTTCTACAAAACAGAATGTTTTCTTTTTCCTTATTGCCAGTCAAATCTTTCAGGTATCTTTATTACCTGATAATATGAAGAGATTTAAGTTTGTTGCAAGAAATTACTTGTTCTGAAGCATTTTTTCCTTCATTTCTGGTAGTTCATTTCTTAATTTAAGAAATTGTATCACTTGGATTAAGTAGCTGGTTGATTTTCATATTTTAGTTTTATTTACTTGCTATTAAAATTGAACAGCTGTGAGGTGGCAATGAAATGAGAATTAAGGCCTTAATCCAGGCTTCTAGGTGTAACCCAAATACTTTGCAGCATGCTGATTTCTTTAATAGAGGAGCTAGACTGGGAAAGTATTCTTCTGGAAGCCACACAGTGGTTGCTACTATGGTTCAGAGTTTGTGAGAGGCTCCATTGTAGTCCCATATGTCTCTTATGAAGCTGAGCAACTTTTATAAGCTGTGCATCCACTGCCCAGGTCTTGTACTCTAAAATACTGCCTCCCTGTGAACACCTTGTTTTGTAGAAGGGTACCAGTTTTGCTACTCGATGCATCTTTGTACTGATGGAAGATACACAAGACATTCGCTTAATTACGGCTCTAATCCTGCACACGGAAGTCAAGGGAATCTTTGAAACTGATTTTAGTGGGCACAGGCTCAGATCCTCGGTCACCATTTTACAATTACAATTAGTTGCTGGTTTCTAAGAATGGGCACAGACTGTGAGAACATCCCCCTGTCAGATATAAAAAAATGATAGGCTTGGATTTTCAAAGGAGCCTCCTTTAGCTTCTCTTTAACATTATTAATTAGATGTGGAGCGGACAGCAACTCCTACTTTGAGGTTACTCATCACTTTCCATTATAAAGGATTCTTGAAACATTTCCTTTGAGAAGATCTTGCTGATATCACCATGGCAGGTAGCAAATCTGTGAAATTCAGCAGGAGCATTCCCTTTGGCAACAGAAGTAGCTTTTTTCAGCCATAAATTTCCATTTGGTTTTTGCTGAAATAGTTAAAAACTCTATTTTCCTATTGTAACCTGGACACCAAAACAATTCTAAGGCCAGTGCCACACTAGCATTAAAACAGCATCAACACTGGAAGCAACTGGGAGGTACCAGAATAGTTGAGACTGGGGGAAAGAGAGTTAGACACAGCATTTGGCCACCACCAGATCATATTTCTACTCTAACCACCATTGGGGTTCCATGTTAAGCAGAAGTTCCTCTAGTTCCTAGAAAAGCAGGGCTTCTGTCCAACTTCTGCAAATGTCTTTTTTTCAGGAACCAAATAGCAGCTAACCCTGTAGCCCAAATGGTAGCACTGTGGACTGTAATGCTCTAGACTTAGTGTTCAAATCAGTCACAGGATAGTCCATTGTTATAGTTGCACATATTAGAGTGTTTTTTAAACTTTTATTAAAAAAATATGCTAGAAGAGTAAAATTATTTAGCCTGCAAATTCAACCTTGCCCATGTAGCCTTAATGCAGTCCCTTTTATATGTATGCACTATGGCACAGTTGTTAATTACATAACAACATGTTATTTTCTCCATAGGACAGCTCTTTCATTCTGTGCAAAGGGTGGGTGCATAGTGGAACAGAATTAAGGCTGGATGGACAACTATTATATCTTGCATTTCCTAACTTTTAAATGTTCAACTTACAAACTAATTAACTGTCTTTAAACCTTCTTTTCTATATGTAAAGTTTTTTGTTTGTTGATTTATTTTTCCCTTCTGCTCTATTTCAACTTGGAGGAAAAGGACATAAATGGTACATGAAATGAAAAATCCCTTGTCTGATCTGCAGATATTCTGTACAAAATGCTGAGCAATCAGTGCTGAACTAATTAATATGCTTCATATTCATATATAGAGATGCAGTATTCAGCTCCAAAGTCAGAAAATTGCAGCAAACCTACAAATGAAAAGAACGAAATTCCCTTTGTCCTGTCTTTTCCCAGTATCAATTTACTTGTGGCAGCTGAGGGAGAGATTTAAATCCATTTAAGCAAATATTAAAAACATTTTATTAGGAATGCAAAATTTTGAGGGCTATTTCCTCATTCGCCACCTTTTTTTTTTCCAAACTACTCTCTGTTAAGTTTTGAATACTTAAAAGTCCACTCCAAACAAACCTCAAACATCTATGAATTTGCTCTACCTTAGTCCAGCAAACTGAAATGGCATCTTTACACAACACTAGGAAGTCACAGTAGCTGTGTTCTCACACAGGGGGTTATTTCGATACGGTTGTTCAGAAACAACTTGTATCGAAATAACTCCTTATTTTGAAGTGACTTATTTCAAATTAGCAAAAAAGTCACTTCGAAATAAGGAGAAAAGCCGGAATTGAAATAGCAAGTCCGGACAACAGTTATTTCGAAACGACTCACCGTCGTTTCGAAACAACATGTTCAGATGACAGTTGTTTCAAAACAAGTTGTTTCGAAACCACCATTGTTTCGAAACAACACGTTCGCACAGTGTTGTTTCGAAACAACCATTGCAAAACAACGTTGTTTTGCCCACAGACTAGGTCTAACTTGTTTTGAAACAACGTGGTTGTTTCCGAAACAACCGTGCATCGTGGGAACAGCTGAAATCTGATTTCGAAACAACCTCCGTTGTTTCGGAATAAGGAGGCTGTGTGAACACACCCAGTGAGATCAGAATTCAGGAGTTAAAGTAAGGGGGAATGCCCTGGAACAGCATTCCATGGCCCCCTATTTTTAGGGGGCAGCATTCTGGGCCCCCTAAATATAGGGGAACACAGGAATGCTGCATTTCAGGGACCCTAAAATAGAGGAACGCGCCAGAATGCAGTGTTCCAGCACATTCACCCAGGACCAGCTCAGGGAAGGGGCTATGGGCTGGAGCAAGCCCAGCCACCACCACTCCCCCTCCTTTCCCGGTGCCTGCACAAGCCCCACCCTTTCCTGATGGGCATGGGCAACACATGCGGCCCAGACCAAGTCTCAGGCCTGTGCCCCATCTTGCCGACAACGCAGCTGGCACTACAGCTTCTCTCCCTCCCCCGGGCCAGCCCGGCCTGCCCTCAGTGGCATGAGTAAGGGGGCCCTGGGGGTTGAGGACAATCCAGCTCCAGTGGGGAAAAGGCAGGGGGGTGCAAAGAAGGGGTTGGAATAGTGGGCTGGGGAGGTGTGGAGTGAGGGAATGGGGACAAGGCAACTGAAGGGATCTAGCAATGTGTGAAGGGGGTTGAGGGCTGAAAGACGCGGAGTGAAGATGGGGGAGTGGGGGATGAGGAGGGCTAGAGTGGGGACATGGGTGCAGGGAGCTTAGGGAATGGGGATTGAGGAGCACTTATGGAAAGAGTGGTCTTATGGGGGCCAGGTGTTTTGAGGGCAGTAGCTGGGGTGGGTAAAGGGGAACCCAGAAATTTAGGAGGGTTCCAGGGCCCTCCAAATTATACTTTAAGCCCTGGATCAGATAAGAATAAAAAAACTGTCAGAGACTAGGGATGTGGGGTTACAAACAAACAGACAGCTAAAATGTGGCATAATTTTTCCACCAATGAGAAATGTTTATCCAGAAACATTCTTGCTCTTACAGTCTCAGCAAACTTAAGCACTGTTTTCTCCCTTGACTTCTCTGGTATGTTTCCTGGGCACTGACTCTCAATCTGTTCTCACTTCTCAGAAACAGGGCATTTCAGCCATTGTCTTAGCATCCAGAACCAATACTGGTCTCTCTCTTAACCCGCCTGCCTGATGCTCTATTCCTGTGTGATTATTTATTTAAAACCCTCCTGGTCACCTGATGTCATTTTTCTTCTTCTGGTTACTTTTCCATGGCATCTGTCATCTTCCCTGTCTCCAGAGGAACCAGCTAAAATGGTCTTTCTAAAGATTAAATTGGTTTGCATGAAGAAACAGATCAACAAAGCCAAAGAGGTCCGCGGAAGTTGCCTACTACAAGACAGACCCAACAAAGTGTACAGTAGGTTTAGAAGCTGTGCCTAACAGCTTCGGGGGGGGGGGGGGGCATCTAATCTGCATGGGTCCTGTATTAGCATGACCACAAGGAGCACAATTAGGTATTAGCATACTGGGTGCAGGGCATAGTGGGTAATGGTATTTGGGATTAATCTGATCACAAATCTTTAAATATCTGTAATTCTACTGAAAGGAAATATAAAATACTGTCTTCTGTGAATTTCTACTCTGTTTCAAATCTGTCTAGGTTAATTAAAGGGTAAACCCTTAATTAAAAAAAAAAAAAAAGATTTGTAGGAAACGTGACCACATGTTTCAGCCTGAAAAGTTGAAGACAGGGGTGGGAGGTTTGAGGTTATTTCTGCCTCTCCTCCTAATGCTTCCCCTGTCTAATGATAGCTATGGCTAGGCTTCTTCTGAGTCCTTTGTCATTTAGATAGAGGTAGCTGTTTGCAGCTATTTAGAGTTAAGAGCTGGAATCACTAGGGAGAGAAGCAAACTCTGAGCTAAAATCACTAGAGAGAAAATCCTCTCTCTGAGCTGAGATCACTGAAGGGGAGCTAGCAGACAGTGAGAGCAGCCAGTGGTGAGCTGGGTGGCATGAGTGACCAGTGGGTGGAGCCAGCAGACAGCGGGTGGAACCATGGGACTGTGTTAGTGGACAGAGTGAGTGATTAGTAGATGGCACCAGTGGACAGCTGGCATGAAAGACACTCCCTATGTACCCTAGGGTTAGTTGTGAGCCTAGTTAGCACTGATTCTCCAAATCAGTGACGGTTTTGCAGTTATGTTCCATTATGCGGTGTGGGTTATTGGGAACTTTGCTCTGTACTGTTTTGCTAGATCAGCACTGATTTCTGTTATTTGGCCTTTTACACTCTGACGACTATTAAAAGTTCTGTTTACTACACTCAGATTTGTGCTTGCAAGTGGGGAAGCCTTACCTCTTTAGGGTGCCCAGGGAACACTGCAGGATTTCCCAGAAATCTGGGTGGGGGTTTGAGCCAGTTGGTGGTGCTACATTATTGGAAAATCCCTAGGTATGTAACCCAGCCCTTGTTCTGCCAGCCTACCCTAGCAGAAGGGTTACAAAAGAAAACAACTGAACATCACTGGTCATCACCTACAACCTGCCTCCCCAACTAAAATCTCTCCAACTCATCATTAGAGATCTACAACCTAGCTTAGAAAATGATCCCTCACTCTCTCAAGCTTTGGAAGGCAGGTCAGTCCTTGCTTACAGGCAGCCTGTAGCAAATACTCACCAGCAGCTGTATACCATGCAACAAGAACAGTAACCCAGGGACCCATCCTTACAACAAACCTTGTTGCCAACTCTATCCACACAGACTCCAATGACATCACCACTGGAGGTCCTAGAAACATAAGCTGTACCATCAGGAGCTCATTCACCTGTACATCTACTGATGTGATATATGCCTTCTAGCTTTCTATGATGGGGTCACAAGCCTTGTGGATACAAGCAGAGAGATAGATGTAGTGAATTTAGACCTTAGTAAGGCTTTTGACACAGTCTTATATCACTTCATTAACAAACTAGGGAGCTACAGCCTGGGTGGAGCTACTGTAAGGTGGCACAAAAAACTGGTTGGATAAGCTGCTCTCAGAGATTAGTTATCAATGGCTCAAATTCAAGGGCATAATGAGCAGGGTACCTCAGGGATCAGTTCTGGGTCTGGTTCTGTTTAATATTTTCATCAATGGTCTAGATGATAGCGTAGGCTGTGTTCACACAGCACTTTTGTTTCAAAACAAAAAAACAAAAACAAAAAACAACATGTTCACACGACGCACCGTTGTTTCGAAACAACAGGAACCCATTGTTTCGAAACAAGTTAAACCCCATTTGGGGTCGAAACAACCTTGTTTTGAAACACTTGTTTCGAAACAACTCGTGTGAACATGTTGTTTGGGAACAAGAGGTTC
>ML682021.1:2515256-2651634 GCA_007922195.1 Podocnemis expansa | reverse complement strand
TTTCTTATTTCGAAATAACATTTTGTTAATTCGAACTATGTTATTTCGAAATAAGGCTTTATTTTGAAACAAGTTGTTTTGATGCAACTTGTTTCGAAATAACCCTGTGTGTGAACACAGCCATAAAGAGTACCCTTATAAAGTTTGCCAATGATACAAAGCTGGGAGAGGTTGCAAATGCTCTGAGGACAGGATCACAAATCAAAATTATTTGGACAAATTGCTGAAATGGTCTGAGATAAACAGAATGGAATTCAGTAAAGACAAGTGCAAAGTCCTTCATTTAGGAAAGAATCCATTGCACATATACAAAATGGGCAATGACTGCCTAGGAAAGAGTACTGCAGAAAGGGATCTCAGTGTCACAGTGGACCACAAGCTAAATATGAATCAACAGTGTAACACTGTTGCAAAAACAAAACAAAACAAACCCCCCCCACACACAAACCCCATTCTGGGATGTATAAACAGGAGTATTGCAAATAAGACCTTGGCCCTGATTTGGCCTCTACTGGCCTATTGTGTCCAGTTCTGGGTGTCTCATTTCAGGAAAGATGTGGAAAAATTAAAGAAAGTCCAGAGAAGAGCAATACAAATGATTAGAGGTCTGGAACATATGACTTATGAGAGAAGATTGAAAGAGTTGGATTTATGTAGTCTGAAAAAAGAAGAGACAGAGGGGACATAACAGTTTTGAAGTACCTAAAAGGTTGTCACAAGGAAGAGGGAGAAAAAGAGTTCTCTTTAACTGCTGATAACAGGATAAGCAGCAATGGGTTTACATTACAGCAAGGGAGGTTTAGGTCGGACATTAGGAAAATCTTCTTGACTGTCAGAGTGATTAACCACTAGAATAAGGTGCCTAGATAGGCTGTGGAATCTCCATCACTAGAAGTTTTTAAGAGCAGGTTAGATAAGCACCTGTCAGGGATGGTTTAAGAGGCTATTTGGTGCTTCCATGTGTGCAGGGGACTGGACTCTGATGACCTCTCCTGGTCCCTTCCAGTTTCTATGATTCTATGCCATCACGTGCCAGCAATGCCCCTCTGCTATATACATTGGCCAAACTGGATAGTCCCTATGCAAAATAATAAATGGACAAAAATCAGATACCAAAAATGGTAACATCCATACACCAGAAGAGGAGCACTTCAATCTCCCTGGACACTCTGTAGCAGAATTGAAAGTTGCCATAGTTCAACAAAAGAACTTCAAAAACAGACCTCAGCATGAAACTGTACAGCTAGAACTCATGCAAACTTAACACAATCAGACTGGGTCTGAATAGGGACTTCGAATGGTTCTTTCATTATAAAAAGCAATTGCTCCTGTTCACACATTTTCACCTTCTAATCAACTGTTGTGAATGGGCCTCGTCTCTCCTAACAGAATTGACTTTGTGTGCACTTGCCCTCCCTGCTGAAATTTCTCACCCCTGCAAGTGTACATATACCTCTTAACTGTAGTTTCCACTTCATGCATCTGACAAGTGCGTTACAGCCCAAGAGAGCTTATGACCAAAGAAATTTGTTAGTCTTTAAGTGCCACAGGACTTGTCTTTTTTGCATAGCCTTTGTGAGATTAATGTACCATTGTTAAACTTACATATTTCCCTTTTTATCCATCTGTGGTGTACATGCTACAGGACCTGTCAGTCAATAACAGTGGATTCACATACATCTAGGCACTCATGATACAGCAGTTTTTCCTAATTCTGATTCATCGTGTGGAGTAGTATTAATAAGTTGAATAGGTAAAGTCTCAAATCATCATCATGGGCTTCTCTCTTTTTTTTTTGCATTTTTTAAAGGTTGAGTTTTCATTCTAATTGGAATAAAAACAAATGTCAAAACCTTAAATTATTGTATTAAACTGAATTCTTCTTTTTCAGCCAGCCCTAGTAACTAATAAGGTGAAATTTAATAGGGGAGGACATTAACCAAGATATCACCCCCTGTGTAGCCATGCCACAGGGACCCCAAGACACTATGCTTGAGATGCATAATTTAATCCTTGGTAGGTTCTTGCTTTCTCTTTAGCATTTTCAAAGTTCTATAAATGACAATTTCAGTGACAAAGTTGTTGAAGTAATATCTTGTATTGCATCTAATTCAGTTGAACAGAGAAACTTTTTGAGCTCATACAGTGCTCTTCTTCAAGTCTGGTTTCTCTGTAAACTCAAAAGTTGTCTCTCTTACCAACAGAAGTTGATCCAATACAAGTTCTTATATCACCCATCATGTCTCTAATGTCCTGAGACTGACACAGATAGAACAGCACTGCAAACTTCAGTGATATGCAGTCGTTTAATAGCAAAGTTATGGGGTAATCAGATATTATGGAAAATTTCTTTTGGAGTTATCCAAAGCCAATTCAAGTCAATGGAAATGTCTATTGACTTCAATGAGTGTTAGTTCATGCATGGAGTTAACAGGATCTGCACTGCAAAGGTCACCCTAAAATATATTTCCTGCATTTAATTATGGGCTTTTGATGGAAATTTAAGGGTACAATGAAAGGAAGGATGAAGATACCATTCAGTCAGCGGGAAGTAGGTATTCTCACATTCTAACCATGCACAAGATTAGTTAGCCAGATATCCCACCGAATGCTAGTCAAAGATTATTTCATCTGAGGGAGAAATTCATTAACATTTAAGCATCACTTAACTAACTCCTTCCTTACAAGTGTCTACTTTTCTGTGACAGCTCCAAGCTGTTTAGAGCCCTAAGAGGCACAGAGAAAACAAAAAGCCCAGCATGCCAGCCTTTCACTAGTGAAATTCATACTGTATATTCATTGACTTGCAAATTTTGACAAGAACCAAGAAAAAAGTGAGGGTTGCCAGAAGGTTTTGTTGCACTTTCGTTATATATTGCTATGTTACTGTGTTTTACAATGTACCCATGCCCATAGCTCCCATTTACCAACTTGCCTTCACTATACCATTGAGACATAGAACACATGCTTACACCACCTCATTTTACCTTCTAAAATTCATTTTTATAAAATCATGAATAATTTGACATACCAGATTAGGAAATTTAATACTTAAGGCTTGTTTGCTTTGAACTTTTATACAACTTTTACAGCTGTTGGGAAAGGAGGCCCAAAAATAAAGTATGGTATAGCAAATTCAAATTCTTACTATATTGCTTAAAAATGAATGATTCAGAAAAGTTACATATGAGTCAGGGAATCTAAGGTCTATTTTATCAAAGGCAAGCTATATCAAGTCATACAAATCATCATTGACCTTTTGTCACTCCATGTAATACAATACAAGATACCACACAATGTCTGTCAGAAAAGAAATCCAGCAGATGCTTAAGAACTTTTTTTATCAATGTGATGTTTGATTTGCTCTATAGATACACATTTTCATTTTAAACATTGTAGAAGTATACTAAAGCTCTCCATAGTTACAGCTGATGACAGCTTCTCAGTGTAAGCCCATTTTGGCCCCACTCTTAAATGTCACAAAAAAACCAAACAACCAAATCCAAATCGGATCCATCTACCATTTCACATGCAAGATTTGCTACCCGAACTCTCTCAGTTTTCCACATTCCAGCACAGAATTAACCCCTGTCCAGTAAATTAGAATTATATCCAAAATAGCCTTAGGTACAAAGCATATAGGAATTACTGTTCTAGCTGTAATCCAGTGGTTCTTGCAGTGAGGTATGCTTTCATTGAGTGTGATTGTAAACATAATTCAAAAGAAGGTAGGAATCCTTCTCATGTTTTAGTCCTTCTCATATTTTATTTCTGTAAAACAATTTTTATAACCCCTGTTATGTTTCCTTTTTAAATAAAGGTATTACTGTAGTATTAATTCCCCATACGAGACAGCCTGAATTAGGTGAGATGAGGGATTAAAGATTACACTGGTCCAAATTCTGGGACTGGATATGATAAATTCTAAGACCCTGAATTATTCTAGGCTTTAGGGATTGTCATTAGATAGGAGTGCTTGGCTATTCAGCAATACCAAACCTTAAGATTGTATCACTCTTATTTGTGAGATAATTGATATCTGCTTCACTGCTCTTGCACCCTACTTTACTCCCCTTCTACACACATCTAGATGGGGGAGATGCACACATGCAATTATTTAAAAAGAAGCCAACAAGACGTTAGCATATAGATAGTAATATAAGTAAATAATACAAGCAGTTCTCTTGAATGATACTTCTCACTTTTCTGTATTCTTCCACCTATTTTTGGCTATCATTCCTCGATCTCCTTTATTTTCAATCATTCAAGAAGCAGAGCATTTCCTATCAATTTCCAGTGAAGACAGTGGGAGAAGAAACTATTCAGCCCCTTATATGATCTCACCTTTTGATTGTAAACTTTTCAGGGAACAGAGCTCTCTTAAAACGATCTCAACCACTATCTACACGTGATACCCTATAAAGTAATGATTGATCTACTTTAAAATGAGTTTAAATTTATGTGTCACATTTTATAATAAATACAATTATGAATAGTTAATAAAGTCAAATGATTAATAGATATAACATGTTATAGAGATGAGTAACAGAATATAGATAGTTATAAGCACATCATTTTTCAAAGGTATTATAATCCATGGATTATAAAAAACCTACTTACCAGTTGGATTCTATATCAGTGTATAATCAAACAACCATTTACTAAAAAATGGTTAATTTTCTATTAAAAATATTAACTGTTTAGATGGGGACCTGATTTTTTCGTTTCAGTGGTCTGAATGGGCCCAGAGAATCAAAGACATTAATATAACCTTATCACTGTCAAGAGTAAACATTTATATACGTTTCTATATTTTGAGCACAAAGGCTTCAGCCTGCTTAGTACCATGGAAAACAGCTATTAAAAATTCATTTTAGCCTTCTTAAAGATACAGAAACAAAAGGAAATGAGTTAAAATTTTTGACACAGGAAACATTAAGTACATTTTTATTTTAACAATATCCCATATTTTTCCTTATGGCTTAGAAAGATTGTTCATAAGTAAAAGACCTCTCTGAAAGTTTTGTAGATGGTATTAAAAATGACAGTAATTATCGTTGGTGTATGTGGTGGTGGATTTTTTTTTTTGTTTTTTGCGCACACACAGAAACAGAAAAAATGCTTTAATTTGTCCAGAGCTGTTACTTCTGCAACTGCTGTTGTTAAAGCCCAATCCCATTTCCAGAAGACAAGACAAAGATATCAAGAAAACAGAATGAAAAGAACAACAAATATAGAAAATGCAGGTTCTGTCTTAGGTGCTGACTCTTACTAGCAAATTTTTTGCTGGTGAAACTCAGGTATGGCACATGGTCTCATTAGCCACTCCAAGATCATAAAAGCTTGTACCAGCATTGGGTATGTGGGGCATTGGTTTTGGCTGTCTCTATGGTCATGGCCTTACAGCTGTGTTATAAAAGAGAGAGTCACAGCTGCCTAACACTGACTCGTTTAATTAAACAAGTTCCAAAGAGGTAGCCATGTTAGTCTAGTCCAACAAAAATTAAGGAGTCTGGTGGCACTTTTAAAAACTAACAAATTTATTTATCACATGAGCTTTCATCTCCCACAAAAGCTCAAGTGATAAATAAATTTGTCAGTCTTTAAAAGAGGCACCAGACTCCTTATTTGTTCTAATTAGAGAGCGAGCAAAAAAAAGAGAGGAAAGAGTACAGATCGGGTGAAGAAGGAAAGTGACACAGAAGGGAAGGAGTCAGAGAAGGATGCAAGTCTCACATTCCAGGTGGAATTAAAAGATTTATCCCAACCTGGAGGAATTAGAAATGTCATGTGTGCCCCCTCTCTCTGATTCAGTGATGTCAGATCTTCTCTCAGAATCAGGACAGTGAAGGTCGATGGGACATCAACCATAGTTAGCAAACAATGAAAAGCCCTCCGGCACCTTAAAAACTGAAAAAGAATCTTAGGGCATAAGATTTCATAGGCTGGAACCTCTCTCATCAGACACATCTGATAAAGTGGGTGCCAGCCCATGAAAGCTTATGCCAAAAGATTTTTTTGGTAGTTTAAGCTGTCACATGACTCCTTGCCATTTGCTGAAAACAGACTAGCAAATCTACCCTGCTGAAACCATAACTGACAAAGCGTGCTCCTTTCAGTTCACCCATCCTCAAGACCATTTTGATCCTCCCTTTTCAGGGACTCCAGAAAGGAACAGCGGGATGAATAATCCATCTTCTCATTATTTTATCTATCCACTGATGCATAATTTCCAACATATCAATTTGATTTTAATCCATTAATTTTTTTAATTCATTCTCCTCATGTTTACTAAAGAGAGCTCGGTGCATTCTCTAGGTATGATCGGTAGATTTTTTTTCTCAAAATAAGTCAGTCTGTATGATCTTCATACCCTTTCTATCAACATTCTCTATCACAGAGAATTATTATGACATTTGATCAACTTTTCACCCACTTTCCAACAAGTGAATTCAGAATAGGGATAGATCTGCTGGACTCCAGTTACTACAACAGACTCTCCATATATAATTTCCAAAGGGTTAGCTGTGTGAGTCTAGTTTAGCAAAAACAAACAAGGAGTCCTGTAGCACTTTTAAAGACTTCAAGGAGTCTGAAAAAGTGGGATTTTCTTCCATGAAAGCTCATGTGATAAAATACATTTGTTAGTCTTTAAAAGTGCCACAGGACTCGTTTGTTTTTCATATGTAACATGACCAATCAAGGTGTTAAACAATAGTCCTTATTTTCCTCTCAGGCTGAGATTGCATTACATATTTTAATGTGCTTGTTGGTGAAGAAAGATCTGGAAAGGGCCAAAAGATAGGAACGAAAGAGCTGGAACGAACCAAAAGATACAGTACCAATAAAAGCAGTCTAATTAATTTTTTCAGGTATAAAATACATTGTCTAAAATGTGTGAAATAGACAAAATCCATGATTGAGCACTACAGCATATGACTTCTATTTTACGTGTTTGGCATAACCGTTATAACTTATTCATGGCTTTACGTCTTGTAAACAAGTCAGCTGTCCTGTTCTCACGCCAGTAAAAAGTTAAACAATTTTCTTCAGGCATAAGCTTTCATGGACTACAACCCACTTTGCCAGATACATCTAACAAAGTGGGTTGCAGTCCACAAAAGCATATGCCTGAAGAAATCTGTTAGTCTTTCAAAGGACTCTGTTTTTGATGAATGCAGACCAACATGACTACCCCTCTGGAACCAGTAAAAGGTTTGCTGATGTCTGCACAAAAAAAGAGCAACAGCAGCAATATGAAGAACCTTCCAACACATGTACTTCATAAAAGTGTGCTGCTTATTATTTAGAAGGTATTTTCAACAGTGATCTGCATCAAGGTAAGTAATATATACTTGTATTTTAGCTGACAACTGCATTCTTCCATTTTAAAACCAGCATGCGTTAGAGTTGGGCTTCTAAGCTTTGTTGCAGATGTATTCATAAGGAAAATTACTGGAAAAGAGATTACAAAAAGAAAAATGCTGATTAGTTTATTAACCAAAGATAGCCATTTCATTCTTCACCATCAAGAAGGCTACTATGGCATCCGGAATTAATCTGTCAATGTCAGACTTAATGACAAGCTAGACTGTTGCTTTTCTTTCAGCTTCACCAGATCAAAAGGGTCAAAGGAAGATGCCCATTAGCTGCTAATTCAGAATGACTCTAGAAAGCAATTCCCTAACTCTGTAACTCTCCTATGATATCTTTCCAGCAAACTCATCTCTACAAGTGGTTGATGTAAAATGTATAAAATTAGCTCATCAATCCTGGTTCCAACCACTGTAGCTCACTTAGAAGACTACTATATTGAGAGGCTTTTCTGGGTAGTTCTATATACCAAGAAACCCTGGACTGATTAACTGTTAGAGGAACAAAGCAGTGTTCTAAGACCATGTGTAAGGTCTACCTTTCTGCTTGTCAACACCCACATACAAAGTCAAATTTGAACTACTTCCAGATTGACAAACATTTAAATTATGACAAATTCATTTATTTACAGGGGACTTAAAATAATCAGGGACCTGAAAAAAGGGAGGCACAATTTGTTAAATTAACAGAAACAGAGTCCATAAAATCCAGGGGTAGTTTAAAAGTCAGGAATCCCATCTGAGACCTTCAAAGGGCCTAAGGATGTTAGACATCCAACTCCCACTGAACCTTTAGGCTATATTCATACGTAGCTGCTTATTTCAAAATCAGCTAATTCAAAATAAAAATCCTTAATTCAATTTTACTTAAATCAAATGAAGGAAAACCAACAAATCGAAATAGCAAGTCCGGACACAGGACTTGCTATTTCGATTCAGGAAAGGGGCACCCTGGGAGGTGTGGCAACATGGCCCCGTGGCAGGGCCATGTTGACAGCCAATACCCTGGCTGGCTCTGACCTGGACAGCCAGCAGGGGAAAAAGCCCCCAGGGCAGGGATGTCCCTGCCCTGCATCCCCTGCTGCTGGTGGGGCAGTGGGGGAGGGACCATGGGGCACCTGACTGCCCCCTGGGGAGCAGGCCCCCAGCTGGCTGGCCTCGCAAGGGGGGCTTGCCAGCTGTGGCCCCCACAGTGAGACCCTGAGCGGGCTGGCCCTGCAAAGGGGGCTTGCTGGCAGCCAGGATGGTGGTGGGTGCTGGAACTGGCTTTGCCCACTCCTCCCACTTGCGGACAGCAGGGGGGCAGCGGGCACTGGAGTCGGCTTCGCTCGCTGCTCCCACTTGCAGGCAGCAGGGGGGACAGCAGGTGCAGAGCCGGCTTTGCCCAACATCCCCCCTGCTGCCTGGAAGTGGAGGCATCAAGAGAATCTGGCTCTGCACCTGACGCCCCCCCCCCCGCTGCCCAGAAGTGGAGGCAGCAGGCGAAGCCGTCTCCTGTGCCCGCCACCCCCCCCCCCACCCCCAACCGCCCCCTCCCCGCACCCCGGCCCGGGGGGTGGGGGGGGGGGTGAGTTCCTCCCAGGGTGCCATGCACACTGAGAGGAATGTCATTTTGTTATATTGATATGTGGGCACAACAGTTTTGAAATAACCCTAATTTCGATATATAATGAGGTTTTAATATATCAAAATAATTTTCCTCATTTCAGAATAAGGAAATGTTGGCTGGACATGTCAACTTTCAGTTCAAAACAATGATGGTTGTTTCAAATTAAAAGCCTTGTGCAAACACAGGCTTAGAGTATTTTTCAGCCCACATGTTCATCAACTTTCAGACACTGTTTCACCTACTGGATAGAGTATTATTTGCTACCTCTTTTTCTAGTGGTTAAAACAGATTATCTGAAAACATCTTAGCTGATTGGTATGAGATTGAATGTCTTTCTGCTTTGTGACCATGCATTTTAAGTCAGAAATAACCACATTGTCTGTTATGACTTGTTAATAAAGTGGTCTAAAATGGAATTTCTGTGTTTGGCATCTAGTTTTGTCCAAAATTGGGAAGAAGAGTTACAATCTGGGAATTTTTTGTAAAACAAAATAGTTCATAATGTTTGGCTTTGACCTTATCAAACCAGATAATTTCAAGTTCAAGTTCAATGTTTCAGTTAGTTTTTAGTTTTATATACTATAGGATACTGACCTTATCAAAATGAAAAAAATGCAATCTTATGAAAATTAAATGCTTTAATAATTTACCATTAAAAAACTAAACAAAGTCAGTATGTTCCTTAGAAATTTTGAATTAAATTGAATTTGCATTTTCTGATAGAAAACTGTTCCAACAAGAACTTTTTCAATCTTCTCTATTTATTAGTATTATTTTGACATCTTAATGTACTGTATTCTTCCAAAACAAATCATGAGTAATTTCCTATACGCAGACCTCAGTACCATATACTGTATATCTGATTTTTAATATTATAATTGTGATGTTGATGCTTAGGCTTCACATGTGCCAACAGGTATTTTGGAAATACCACAGACCTTCTAACACACCACACTACAGTGTCATTCACAGAAACATGACTTCCAGGTGAATAATTTTTTGAGACAATGACAAGCAAACTTGCATCAGGCCAGCTAGTACAGTAGTGATGTCAAGTTATTAGAAGTCATAGCATAGTAGCTATTAAGTAAAATTGAGTAAATGTGCAACAGGTCACATTATAATGGGTATGCTAGACAAGGAGCTGCTATGTAATAATAAATAAATGATACTATATGCTGGCCTGATTATTGGAATGTTTACTGTCTGACTTTCCTCACTCCAGCATATCTCCATATTTGCTTATAGAAAAATCAGAGAGTGTATTGGGAAATAGTAAGAAATAACTCCAGTGCACACAGCCTGGTTAAAATATCCTACTAATGCCTCCAATCAGTTTCAATGTAATGTTAAAAATGGACAACAATTTAGCACTGAAATAAGGATACAAGACCACCTATTGGTGGAAGTGCTGTTTAAACTAATCATCGCATTATTTCTGACTTACTCTGATGTATATGAGATGTACATGAGGACCAGTGTTCCTACTGATTATTATAATTTATAATTAAAATTGAAATACTTCCCAAAGGTCCTATAAAATACAACAATCCAAGGAAGGTATTTTATGCATAAGATCCTTTGGATCACTTTCAGCACTGCATGCATTGAACCCTTTTGCTGTCTCTAAAGTGTCAGGGGTGATAGCCTCATGAACCCATTTGTCAGCTTCTCAAACTACTTTCCATGCATCACTCCACCTTACCCCTCAAACACAGAATGTCCTTCTTTTGAACTAATCCACTTAATCTTTGTTTCTTTCAGAATCCTCATCAAGATTGCATCAGCTGTGACCAGGGCCAGTCCTTCCACAGAGACAACCAAGGTGGTTGCCTAGAGTGCCAACAATTAGGGTGCACCAACAGCTGGGCTGGGGTTGCTCCACTCCCTGCCCACAATCAGACCCGCGTCCATGGTGCTGATCCCCAGCTGGGGCCGGACTCTGACCTGAAGCCAGATCCCGGCGGTGGCACTGCTCCTCACCCATGGCTGGCAGTGGAGGGTCTGCCAAAAATAAACCTTGGGCTAGCCCTGTCTGTGACACTTGAAGGAAATGAGTTAATAAATAAAGAATAAACCTGAAACTGATTGCAGGAGGGAGCAGATGTAGCTATGAAGGAAGTGAAAAAGGCTATAGTAATGAAGGTAGAAGATGAAGATCTGTATAAGCATTTTGGCTATATGAACAGAATGAAAAGGACAGACCTTATGAGATATTATGAAGGAAGAAGTAGCAAGATTTGAATTATGGTGAATATGCTTGGTAAGGAAGACAGGGTGCAACTGAAGTTTATCATTTTGGGTGACAGTTAGGAAGTCTAGGGGATGTCTATTTCAGGTGCTCAAAGCAGTGGTCCAGTCAAAGACAGTATGGAGAGGAGTTAGATCAGATGTTCATCATAAGGCTAAATAGGGACAAGTAAAGATGAGATCTTTAGGATGCCTCCAAGGCTAGTTTTACACTTTTGGAAGTGTGTAGAGCACAGGTGTGACACATGTAGCTACGTGTCACAGTGAGAGGCAGACTGGGACCACATTTGTCACAACAGTGTGCAGCTACATGCTTCAGGGAAAAGCTCCAGCCACAAGGAAAGGCTTTGATGGGAAAGAAGCAGAGGGAAAAGGCTCAGCAGGGTACATTGCCTCTCTCTTCCAGAGACCCTCCTCAATTCCTTCCCACTACCAGAGTCTTTCGCTACAACATGGAAAGGTTCTGGGAGGAGAACACTACAATAGATGTGGGAGGCAGTGCTTGAGAATGTAGGGTACATACTCTTCTGGTTCAAGTTTGTACTCTACTGTACTTGCCTAAGCTGTCCACCATCTATAATGCTATTTATACTAAGGCTAGCTGGGCATGCATGGTTTATACTCTATATGCCACCATAAGTATAGACATAGTCCAAGACTCTGCACCATGTTTGTAAAGAATATTTTTTAGCCTCCTCAGTTGACAGTTCTTGTCTAGTACTTCACTTATTGTGACACAGAACACTGTTTGCTTATCTTACGTTTTAGTTCCAGTGATGCTACTGTCACATTGGGCAGTCCAGTGCTTCCATTGCTGACTGTTGCTTTCTTGTTGTGCCACTCCTTCCCAGGTCATGCCACCACATTCACTATCCTTTGTCACTATCTTCTACAAGTTCTTCCTTGGCTTTCTTTGCTTTTGCTTTCCTTTCTCAGTATGCAATGCAATGCTTGCTTACCATGGCTCCCATCTTCCGTCCTATACATGCGTCCAACCCACCTAAGCCTTCTTACTTTGATGTTTCCTCATATGTCCTTTTTATTTATTTAGTCTTTCCAAGAGAAGTGTAGAATCTCTCAGTCACTTGTGATAAATTGCTTCCAACCTCTTTTTGTTAATCATTGCCATCAGCCAAGCCTCTGCTCCATGCAAGTGCATGGTATAATCTGACATTTTGTTTGGTGTGTCCTTTCCTTGGCCAGATCATATTCATCCTTCCAAATGTCAATGAATAGCTATGCTGCAGTCACATTCAAACACAGTCACACTCCCTAAATAGCAGAACTTTTTTACTTCTTTGCTTTCTTTTCCATGCCTTTCCCTGTGTCTAGTTTCCAATCTTTATAATCTTGGAGCTTGTCTATGCTGAAAATGCCGTGTCGATCTCCACAGATCAACACAGTGGGATCGATTGAGCAGCCAGTGTAGACCCACTCAATCAATCCTGGAAGTGCTGTCCTGTGGACACAGTAACTACTCCCCACTAAGTGGAGTAATGCTGCATCAAGAGAAAGTGTTGCCAGTCAATGCAACTGAGTGAAGACAGTGCGGTAAGTCAAAGTAACTAAGTTGACAGGAGATACCCATTTTGCAATGCACAGATTGCATATCTCCTGTCAACTTAGTGTTGCAGTGTAGGCTAGGCCTTGGTTTTCTTTGCATTTACTTTCAATCCAACTTTTGCTGATTCTTCTTTTGCATCTGATGCAAGGACGATCACTCCATCCCACTCAGTGGGACAATATCATTGGCAAAGTCAAGATCATGTAACTTATCTCTCCTAACTATATTACAATGGCCTGTGGTGACTTTTGCTTCCTGTTTGCATTAGCAATAGACAGGATGATGCAAAGAGGACTGATGGTAACATGTCTTTGTTTAACTCTAGTCACGATATAAAACCACTCACTCCAGCCCTTACTGGATAACTACTTACATTATTTAACTTCTTACTATATCTGTTGTCTACACTTGTGTTCCATAGTTGCCAGCAACATTACACAAGTTCTCTCTGAGGAAACTACTGAATGCTTTCTTGAAGTCAATAAAATTGATTAAAATGGATTTTTGCCAAGCAGGAATTTTTTTAACAGTTTGCCAAAGACTGAATATCTGTTCACAGTATGATCTATGAAACCCAACCTTTTCTTCTCAATATACTTCATCCACTGCCTTCTTCATTCTATTGAGAATAATGATAGCCCAAAATTTGCCTGGGATTGATAAAAATGCAATACTACTCCATTTAATTAACTGAGAAAGACCACCTTTTTTCTCACAATGCCAATATGATATCTTTTTAGTCTTGTGGTTGTAGTAGGGTGATTTCCCCAGTCTAGAAGAAAAGGCATTTAAAAGAGCTACAGGAGAGCAGCCAATGGGAGCAGCTAGCTACAGAGGGAATCAGGCCACTATACAAGAACACTGAAGCCCCAGCTTGAGACAGTCTTGTTCTTGTTAGCAGGGAGGAAAGAGGCTGTCAGTTTGGCTGCAGGGCAGTGAACTGTGGGCTGCTGGGGCTTGAATAGCTTGGACCCTGATGCAAGGGTGGCAAAGTATCTGTAAAGGTGTGGATATGGCCCAGGAGACCAGATAGGATAGACTGAGCTGGGGTTTGAGCCACAGACCTGTTGGGTTCATAGGCATAGCCCTGTTGGGTATATAGGTGCTGAAGCCCAGAAAAGTGTCTGGGCCTGTGTCCCTCCGACCCACCCCTATCCCCAATAGATGGTGCAAAAACTAATGGCAGCCAGCAAGGCTAAGTGGAATAGCCTAAACCAGGAGCTGGCAACCAAAGAGAGGGGAACAGCCATTCTCCCCCCCAACTGCATGAGTCCAAGCTGGCCTAGCAACTGTGCTGCAGCCCCCTCGCACTGGTGGGGGTGTGCGCGGGAGGTGCACACTCCATCCCTCCCTCCACTGGTGGGGTGGACCAGAGAGGTCCCACATACCTCCAGCCTCTCCATCCTTCTCAAGAGCAGCAGAGGGGAGCTGCACCTTGCAGAGGCAGGGCCCTGGAATGCCCCCCTCCATGGAGTTCAGGCTGCTTTGACCAGGCCACCCCAGGCCTGAATGGGCCCAATTCAGGGCATGGGGACAAGGCAGACTCTGTTCAGGCCTGGGGTGGCCAAGTCAAAGCAGGCTGAACTGTACAGAGGGGCCATTCCAGGGCCCTGCCTCCACAAGGTGCAGCTCCCCCCTGGCCACTCTTGGGAGGAATGCCCAGGCTGGTGGTAGGCAGGGACTCTCTGTTGCACCTCGCCAGTACATGGAGGGATGGAGCATGCACCACCTGCACACACCCCACTGGTGCCAAGGGCCAGGGTGCGACCATTGGGCCAGCTCAAGCTCCTGTGGTTGTGGTGGGAGGGTGGGGGCACCCCTGGCACCCCAAAAGTGGGGGACCTGTGCCAACCAGGAGCCCTCTTCTTTGGCCCTGAAACTGGGGCCATCTGGGAGCCCCCTTGCAGCTGGACATCCCTGGAGCTCACCTGGCTCCCTGGAGGACAATGCCAGGGAGACAGAAGGAGACACTCAGAAAGCCACAGGTGGCTCACTGAGCCTGGGTTGCAGATCCCAGCCTAAACTGAAACTTACCCTGGAAGGTGGAAATTAGAATGGACTCAGCCAGGGGGCTGAGTGTCAGGAAATGGCAGAGCACAGATCACTGGATGGGGGCTGCTTGAGCAAATTCCCCAGTACCATCACCAGTACCATCTGGTGGGTTATATGCTGTGAATCATTACACAGTGCATGTTCTTTCATCCCTCTCACTTCTGTTACAGAATATTGTTAACTGCCTAAGCAGAATTTTGCCTTATGCCTTTAATAGCTCTGCTTGAATCCTGTCAACCCTAAGAGCTTTTTTGAAGTCTTTGATGGCTTTTTTCATAGGAAGTTATTTGTCCCTCTATTTCTAATTTGCATTAGCATTTCTGTTGAACCATGAATGATCATTGGTTTGAGCAGTTTAATGTAGAAGGCACACGTTTTTATCATCATCATCATACCTGTTCATAGACTGTAAGGTCAGAAGGGACTGATATGATAATCTGGTCTGACCTCCTGCACAATGCAGGCCACAAAACCTCACCCACCCACTCTGGTAATAAACCTCTAATCTCTGGCTGTTATTAAAGTCCTCAAATCATGATTTAAAGACTTTAAAGAACAAAGAATCCACTAGTAATTGAGTTGTACCCCATTCTACAGGGAAAGTGAAAAATCCCCATCTGGTCATAAGAACCTGAAAGGTATGCCCTGTGATAATTTAATTCTTTCTAAGAGGTCTTTCACTCTTCTACTCAGCTGCCTGAAGTCATCTCTTAATGATGCTTCCTCAGCTGCTGCAGCCTTTTCCTAAACACAGGCATTTCTATCTTGCCTGCAACTCTTCATTTCCTGGTCTTTTTCACTATATCTTACACCTGCACCAAAGATTTCTTCCTGTGTCCTGTAGTGTTTTTTGTCTTCAGAGCTTTCCATTCATCAGTTGCTGCCCATATTCCAGATGAAATCTAAAAATGTCAGAAAAAAAAAAAAGATGCATAGAGTCCCACTTCTTCCTCTGCTATCTTGCCTACCATTTTTTTCCAGTCTGACTATCTGCCATTCAGACTTTTCATCACTGCAGTTCATTAAAACACTGGAACAGTTGCTAAATGTAATCTGGTTTCTCATCTGCATTTCTTTCTCCATTGCTGTAACATTTCTTTTGTCTGTCTTTATGATCTGTTGATGTTTATGTTGTAACATTCCCTCTGGAAGATGATAATGATCTGAGCCCACATCTGCTCCTTTGTTGACTCCGACATCCATCAAAGAAGATATGCATGCATGGTCTATCTGGCTGACAGTCATATTGTTTAGTGATCTCCATGCAACCCTACAAATTCTCTTGTACCAAAAAGATTCAAGATATGTTCACCATTATCAGTTTGTATGCTTTCCAGTGCTGTGCCCATGACCCCTTCACAGCCGGTAGAGCTATAGTCAATCAGCTATTTGATATCATGGTTAGGAATAGCAAAAAGAACAAGAGTCCTGTGGCACCTTATAGACTAACAGATTTCTTTGGCATAAGCTTTCATGGGCTCCGACCCACTTTGTCAGATGCCATACACAGACTAACATGGCTACCCCTCTGAAAACGGTTTGGAATGACACCCAACACCTATTGCCCAATCTGCTGAATTTTTTGGTGGATAGACTTGAATTACTGTGTGCCGGACATCTCTTGTTTGTACCCTGGCTGTTTTTATTCTTCCCCCTTTCATTCCTTTAGCTAATTTTATTGTAGCTTTATTCAAAGGTGGCAGAGTCTTCATTATGGTGTTATCCAGCATTTATCCAGTGACAGTTTTGTATGTTCCTCCTCAGCGTATAAGATTGTCACTCTCAGACACCGTATTGCCACTCCCTCCCTATCCCATCTCACTCATGTCAACTATTTTCAGGTGATTTTTTTTCATTTCTTATGTCCTATACAAGCTGTCCACTACTATAAAAAGTAGATACATTCCACATGACTATGCTTGTTAATAGGTTGTCAGGATTCAATATCTAGAGATTTCAGCTTCCTCTTGGCTTTCACTGCCTGCTGTCATATGTGGATTTTGAACTTCATCTGCACTATAGTTCAAGTTTTGGTTTAACTTAACTTTTTCTCTTGCAGTAAGATTTCACCCTACTGGGTTGCAAGCCTAACTGCAGAATCCTCCTCTTCTATTTGGGCTTGGGACCATTACTGTTGGTATCCATGGTGGAATTACATTACTGGCCAAGCAAAATAAATGAGCTAAGCATACTGACCTTCAAAAAAGATGGAATCTAAGAAAATTAAAATAAATATCTTTCTCCTGTGTCCAACCCCCTCTCTCTGAAGACGACGACAAAGACACAAGACCTATTTTGCTTTTTGGAAAAGCATCAGTCAATTTTTTTTTTTTTTTTTAAACCATTTATATAACTCCTCCTTGCCCAGGAGAACTGCTGTGAAAAGTATAATATAATATAGTACCAAATGTCAAAATAGCATACATGTGCAGATTTCGTTCAGATAAACAGGAGTTCAGATAAACAAGAGTGCAAGAGTCATGAAGACATTCAGCTGCAGTGTGACCTCCTCTGAAGCCAGAGGATCCTCCTCCTTCCCTTCCTCACAAGCCAGGTCTGGGGGCTAAGGATGGGTCTGCTTTTCCCCTTAGTTGCTCCCGTAACAGTGTGTATACAGATGACTCCCTGTATTCCTCCAGGGCCAGTGATGCTCAGACCCTTCAAGCACCACATGGTGGTGGGGGGGAGGCTGCTGTACTGATAGGGCACAGTTGAGACCCCAGGACAGGCCCCTGTTCTGCCCCACTAGGACTATTGTCTTAGAATCATAGGGTTGGAAGGGACCCCACAAGGTCATCTAGTCCAACCCCCTGCCAAAAAAGCAGGACCACTCCCACTAGATTATCCCAGCCAGGGTTTTGTCCAGCTGGGCCTTAAACACTTCCAAAGATGGAGATTCCACTACCTCCCTAGGTAGCTTTTTCCAATACTTCACTACTCGCCCAGTAAGAAAGTTTTTCCCAATACCCATCCTGGACCTCCCCAGCTGTAACTTGAAACCATTGCTCCTCCTTCTGTCCTGTTACTACTGAGAATAGTCGAGCTCTATCCTCCTTGGAGCAACCCTTCAGGTAGTTGAAGGTTGCTATCAAATCCTCCCTCAGTCTTCTCTTTTGCAGGCTAAATAAGCCCAGTTCCTTCAGTCTTTCATCATAGGGCTTGTGCTCCAGCCCTTTAATCATTTTGGCTGCCCTCCGCTGGACTCTCTCTAATTTGTCCATGTCCTTTTTGTAGTGGGGAGCCCAAAACTGGACACAGTATTCCAGATGTGGCCTCACCAGTGCAGAATAGAGGGGAACAATCACATCCCTCGATCTGCTGGCAACACTTTTCCTGATGCAGCCCAGTATGCCATTGGCCTTTTTGGCAGCAAGAGCACACTGCTGACTCATATCCAGCTTCCCAGCCACCATGACTCCCAGGTCCATTTCTCCAGTGCTGCTACTTCGCTGATCACTCCCCAACCTGTAGCAGTACATGGGGATTTTTCATCCCAAGTGTAGGATTTTGCACTTGTCCTTGTTGAGCCTCATGAGATTTCTATTGGCCCACTGCTCCAATTTGTCTAGGTCTCCCTGAATCCTGTCCCTGCCCTCCAGGGTGTCTACTGTTTCCCCCAGCTTGGTGTCATCCGCAAACTTACTAAGTGTGCAATCTATCCCATCATCCAGATCATTAATGAAAATGTTGAACAGAACTGGCCCCAGGACCGATCCCTGGGGCACACCACTCGTTATTGGTTGCCAACTTGACATGGAGCTATTGATTCCTACACGCTGGAACTGTTGATCTAGCCAGTTTTCTATCCACCTGACAGTCCACACATCCAACCCATACTTCCTTAATTTGCCAATGAGAATGGTGTGGGAAACTGTATCAAAAGCCTTGCTAAAGTCAAGTTATATCACATCAATGGCTCTTCCCACATCCACAAATCCAGTCATCTCATCATAGAAGGCAATGAGGTTGGTCAGGCATGATTTACCCTTGGTGAATCCATGCTGACTGTTCCTGATCACTCCTCCAAGTGTTTCAGGATGGATTCTTTGAGAACCTGCTCCATGATTTTTCCAGGGATTGAGGTGAGGTCTTCTTTACACTTTGCACCTGCAGGGTTTGGGTGCACTGGCTGTCACTCACTACCATGATAGCAAGATTTTAGATTATTCCCTGCATTGCCAAAGAAGCCATATAGCTGCAGGGGGAGTCCTGTCTTGTGGCTGGGGCTCTTCCTCCTCCTCCTCCTCTTCCTCACAGCTATAGCCAGGAACCTATGCTCTATTATCTAAATCTCTGCATTATCCACTGTATCTCATGCTGGAGAACAAGTCAGTGATTTGGATAAAGCAGAGGTTCAGATAACAGGGTTCCAGATAAACAGGAATATTGGGTATCTGTATTGGTATTTGTAATTGTCACCATTCCAAGCTGACCCAGCACACCCCCTTATGGTTAGGCATGGTGTTGCAGGTCAGTCATTCCTTGATTTTTTTTTTCCCCTTCACCAAGGATACCAACAAGTCCAAACAGACCACGAAATGGTCAAGAATGCCCCCATTTGGAAGGCCTAATTTAATAGCAGAAAAACCAGGCCAGAACATTAATAAAACTTTCAGTCAACATCTTACCTGGCTTACATGGTCATTCTCAGTCCCTGTGATCCCCAAGACAAATCTAATGCTAGTCTCTACTCAGGCTCTTCTTCAGGGGTTCTCTTGGTTCCAGTTTCTGCTCCTGGTAGTAGGCCTCTTGCCCTTACTGGAATAAGAGCTATCTACAGAATCAGGGGCAGAGGGGACAGGAAAGTCAATCCACTGCAAGTCTTCTCTAGAAAGAATGGATGATCCTTGCACTGACAGGCTTCCAGTCAGCATCTGGAAGAACCCTGCCTGAAACCAGGACTCTTACTAACCAAAGTCCTTGTTGTAATCTCCCCTCTCAAGGAGCACCTGGAAAAATCTCACCCACCTGTTCTCTGCTCAGCCCTCTGGCTCAGGCTCCTTTTAGGTGCTAATTTCCATAGAAGCTTAGGGAACATTTATTAGGCTCATGTGCCCATTTACTTATAAGACACCTGGGGCCCCATCACCTGCAATGCAAAGAACCTCAGTTAGTTACATCTGCACCTGGTATGTGATTAACTAATTGCTCTCTGACCAAAGGAGGAGGAGTTAGGCTTTATAAGCAGACTGAGGGAGCTCAGGAGGATGAGACAGTTGTCTCTTGAGGACTGGAACAGGATTTAACTGACAGGAAGCAATGAAGAAAAAACAACTCATTAGGAGTATATTAGACTCTCTGGGGGAAGCCTTGTGGTAAAGCCAACAGGAGAACTGTGATGAAGCTCAGGAGAAGAAGAACAGCTATTAGTTTGGAGATTTGTTTGAACTTTTTTTTGCACTTGTGTATTTTACCCTGGAAGGAGTTTAGGCTTTTATATGGTTTGGCCAGAGGAATAAGCCACAGAATACCCAGAAAGGGAGTCAAGGAGACAATGAAAGCTGAAATAAACCATTGTAAGCCCAAGGAAGAGACCACTGGGGGCTTCCTCAGACAAAGGCCCTATTCAAAGCTGCATGCACACCCTAGAATAGGCAGTTAGTCATGGGGATTAGCCTTTATAAATCAGTTATGGGTGGACTGAACCTTGGCTTCCTGCATAGAGCAACTGTCCTGTGTGAGGAAGACAGTAATTTAAACACACACACACCCTGTATGAAATAACTTGTCATAAAGATGAAAGATATGTTATAATATACCCTCATAGTTATAGCAAACCAAACAAATTACAGGTAGCACACCTCAGATCTGGTATCCAAATCAACTGTTACTCAGTTAAAAATAAAGGTATTTGTTGATAAAGGAAGAAGAGAAGCAGTAATTGTTTTACTAATCCACAGGCTGGGAAACCCTGGCATGAACGTGTTGTCACACTGGCATGCAGAGCTCCTGGCCCTGCTTCACTGTGGCGGTTCCCCCCCTCCACTGTTCCAGCACCCAGCGAGGCCTGAGGCTGCAAGAGCCATGTACTCACTGAAGCTCCTTGTCCCCAGCTGGCCCTGCTTCTCCGCTGGGGGCTGAGGCCTACAGGGTAAAGGAGTCACTGTTCACTGCAGCTCCTGACTCTGCCCCTGGCCCCTGCTGGCCCCACCCCAAGAACCTGCTGAGGGTGAGGGGCACACAGCTGGTGTGGAGACTGGCAAAGCTTTCTGACCCTGTACTAGTCATACTATGTTAATTATGCCATGAAGAAAAGAGTCAGCAAGAAAAAAACAGACAAAAGATTGAGGAATAAATAAGTCATGAAAAAAGATTCCACTCCAAGGCCTTATGTACATATTATCCTCAAGACACAATGCTTTTCCAACAGTTTTCTATTTGTAAATGTGACACTTATATTTTCATTCTTATTGGGTGTGTTTCTATAACTCTGACCAAAGTTATTAATGCAGAGACTTCAGAATCATATTCTAATTACAAATTTTTGAATGATTATTATTTAATATTTATATAGTAGTAGCTCCCAAAACCTTCTATAAGGATTGGTGCCCCACTGGGCTGGGTTTGAATGTAAAAAAGAGACAATCAATGCCCCGAGGGGCTAACAGCCTAAATGCAGAACAGCCTGGATGTTTACTTAACTCATCTAGAATGACTCAAATGGTCAGGGTATAGAAATTGAAGTGAAAATTATTTTCAAGACTCCTCAATGCTGTTCATTTTGCATTGGAGAATTACTTTTTTTCTGGAGCAACAGTATAAAACACATGTTAAAATACCAGAAATACAAATGAAAATGCTTAGAAGTTAGAGATGGGGGTGGGGGGAGACATAGATTGCCTCCCTGTAATCTATCCTCCTGCTTATGTAAGCTTGTTCTCTACAATGGACTTCTACACAGTGCCCACTTCAGACACAAGACTTGATTTAAAATGTACTACAGTCAATTGGATGACTTTCATTGACTTCAGTGATCTTTAGATCTGGTTGTCAATGTAATAGAAAGCAAATTAGAAAGTCCATTTTCAAAGGTGTCTTAATTTGTCGTGATCCTTCTCATTATGATTTTTACTTTATTATTGAGTAAACATTTTCAGTCTTTTCTTATAACAGACCAAACAACTTCTGGGTGCCAACATATATAACAAGAATAGAAACACTATATATCAAAAAGACCAAGATTAAGTGCAATGTATGGATTCCCATATATTACTACAATATTCCCAGTACATGAAGTTTTATGGTACATACAAAAACAAGAATAACAACATTAATGAAATCAAATTCCAGAAGGAAAAGAATAGAAAGTTAAGTGACGACAGAGAGAGAAGTAAAGACAGGGAGGGTGTCTTTGTATTTAACTCCCACCTTTCATCCAGATATTCTGCAAGTATCTTTACTTAATCATTTCTAGTCATCTGTCCCAAAAGGGCTCAGAGTTCCCAGGGCTTGTCATGTTCTGTACTCCTCCTCAGCCAGGTGCACCTGTCTGCTTCACCTGCCTTTGCACTTGGAAGAAAGTGGCATGGGGAGACATGTTACATTTCCAGTACAGCTACATTTGACATTTTGCAAGAAGTAAAGAATCACCTGTAACATTGATCATTGGGGGTAACTTTCATTTGGCAAAGGCTTTGGAGTGATCAATACATCCTAAGAACTTTTTTGCTGTTGAATGAGGTCATTTCCTTAATCTCTCATGTTGCTCTGTTCCGCTAGAGGGGGTGAGAAATTCATTGCCAATCAGTAGTTCCATTTTTACAGATTATATCAGTATTCAGTCTTTCCTGAGTCATCAGGCACTTAAAGGTGCACCTTCCACTCTGAAAAACTATGTTTTCAAAGTCTTTTGGATATGTGTTCTTTAGCTAATACACAGACTGGAGAATTATTGTAGATTTATGAGCATTTTTAGCCAAAATAGAATTTATAAAACAAATAAATTACACACAGCAGAATAAGGGTGATTAGATTCTTGTGTTCATGAAATTAAAGGGAATCAATATGGAATATTAGAATTTATCCAGAGATGATAACTCAGATCAACTAATTCAAGCTCTTACTATAGTTTCATTGGAATGACCAGTGTGGTTTTACTTCTGGTGGTGATTTTTCTCCCAACATGAAACTATGGATTCCTTCAATATATATTATTTATTTTGCACCAGGTTTATATATAAGTGAATTTATGTGACTGTCCATGGTAGTTTAACCAAACAAATTAAAAGTTAGAACTTGGAAATGTATACAAATTACTTAGCTACTAAGAACGTCAGTTCAGTTCAACAATACCTTCATCTGGTTGTCCATTTTCAGCATCCAGTCAGAAAAGGAGATATCTACGTTATGAATTCTTGTAACATTGTCGTTGAAAATATTAATATGTCTGTACAAAGCACCTTGTGCTATATACAATTATTTGGAAATTTTCCATCACATTTTTCTTTTGGAAAATGCTAAGCTGTTAAAATCTAAATCTTCCATGGTATGAGTAACTTTTTACTAACCTTTCAACAGCAACCTGGAGACCCTGCAAACTTCTGTATGCCAGCTTCTCAGCATAACTGAAGGAATCATTTTTTTCAGTGTAAAATAAATAACTTTTTGAATCCTTGTTATTGAGTAATTAGATATGTATTTCTTAACTACACTCCTTTTTAAAATATTGACCACTGATGGAACTTTTTTCAATATCCATTAGGGAGTTTCACTTGGAAACAAATCTTCCTCAGCCTAAAGGGGTCTAATTACACAAGACACTTACTAATTATTTAAATAATTAAAAGCTATCAATGAAGTTTCTGAAATGTTAGACATGCTTGTATCCTTTTGTTTACTTAATAAAACAATTATTCCTAATAGGAACTTGATTTACTGAATTTTCATTGTAAATTTATAGCTCTAAGGCATATAATGTAAATTAAAGAAAAGGTTAGAGGAATTCACAATTTAGCAAAAAAGCTCACAAGCATGGAGACAACAAGAAGAATCCTAGTGTCATGGTGGAAGATGTTAACCAGCAGGAGTTCATGACCCATGACTGCCTTCCTCAGGAAGTCAGGTAAAATGAAGGTATCCAAGTGGACAGATATAGTCAAACTAGCCAAGTACAAAGAGCTGTCTCTTTATGGTGATAACTGAAGAATAAAATCATAGGGTTGGAAGGGAAACTCATGAGATCATCAAGTCTAACCCTCTGGGGCTTGAGCTCAGGACTATTTGCATATTAAGCAGAGGTGCTAGCCACTACACTATTGGTGTAATGGTTCTATAGTAGAGTGGTTCTACAGCCTGCCAAACTGCCAGCAAGGGTTTATTACCAAGCTCTATAGCAGCTATGTGTACAATGGTATAATGCCTATCTACTTTAGCTGGGCCTCCAAGGGGAATCAAAATGGTCAAGAAGGATAAGGATGCCAGATGCATATTCATCCCTCTAGCACAGACAGATCTGGACAAAACTGCAGGCCACATGGCACCTGCAAACAAACATTAACATGAATGTCAGATAATTTAAAAAAAACTGCTAAAAGACTAAGTTATTGGTTAAGCCTAGCTAGTTACATGTCAACCTGCTTCTCCTTTGTGCTAAATACTGAAACAGCATCTGCTGTTTTTCAACTTTGAAAGACCCAGGCTTAAATGATGCCAACACTTCTGGGCTATGTTGGCTGTATATAAGATTATCACTTTAATTTCCATGTTCTCTGTGCTGTGGACAAAATTGCTTCTAGTAGTATTGCAGGGAAACTGCTGGCTTATTCCTCAGCAATGCTCCCCTAAGTTCAACCTCCACACACAGGAGAGCTCTGTAATTTCAAGTGTACAAAAGAAAAATGTAACAAGAGGGCAGCGGAGACCAGGTTGGATGATAGAAGGAAAAAAGGACTAGAGACGCGATCCAGAGAACTGTCTGTTGAAGGAAGGCTGAGGAACAAGCAACCTGACTATCCGAACAAGATGACTGAACTGGACAGATACATACCCTGTTGCTGGAAGGGGAATACAGGGCAGTGATGTACAAAGTGAAAGAATGGAGTAACAAACACCCAACATCACTCTCAGGTTACTAGCCCTATACTGGACTACCCTAGGAGTTGAATCAGAGATTGTTGTTGTTGTTGGCAACCATTAAACCAATCATGTCTCAAGTATTTGCACCTTTTGTACCCGTACATGTGGGTAAAGGAATGCTCTGTTGCTTTAATTGCCTGAGTCTTTACAGGACACCACAGAAAGCAAGAACCTGGGGAAAAAAACAAAAAACAAAAAACGAAACAAAAACAGAGTGCTTGTAGTACTTAAACTACTTGGTTCTAAGTTCATGGTGCAAAGAAAGCTATTAGAGGGGCAGATGCACCTCAGAATTCAGAGATACCCTGCACTGGGGTCAGTGAGAGAGAGAGAGAGAGAGTGAGAGAGAGAGAGAGACAATATTCCTTTGGGCTTTTAAGTCTGTGCAATCCAGGTTTGCACACCCCATTTTCTTCCAATATCTGGAGAGGTTCTTTCTTGATCTAAAAGTATCTCAACACATAAGGATCTTCTCCTGTTACAGCCATTTTCTGTCTTGCAGGATGACTAAACAGCTGTTCAATGTTTTCCACCTTAACTGTAAATTGAAAACAAGCACTTCTGCAGCACCAGCAGATCTATTTGCTTGAAGAAAAGAATTTCTTAGTTCACAGCATCTAGAAATGTTTTCTGAATTACTCTGTGTACAAATTCTAAACAATTACAGTTTCCACCTAGGGACGTGGGTACTGGTTGCAACTGTAGTTAAATCCTCTTTTGCTGAAAAACAGCACACTAGTGCCCACTTTGGTGGCTTCTGCTTAAAAGACATGCTGTCAAAATCAATGGCCCTTAAAATTAAGCAATGTGATATGACAGGGTTTGTATTGGGCTGGATAGTAGCTAACTGGGCATCTTTTGAGGAATTCAACAAATCCCTTGTGCTTTCAACATAACAAAGAAGTGCTTGTCTCTAGAAAAATGCACCTAGTGTGATCTGTCAATGCCATCCCCCACATTAAGCCCAGAATAAATGTGTCTCCAATATCTTTTAGTAATTGGTGAAGTTACATTAAATTTGTATATGAAAAGATTTTAAAATATGTAAAATAAATATCTATATGCACATAGAAAACTAATTACAGGAAGGAATGGACAAGTGTATTTTGCTTAAACTGAGAATTCATCACCTTTTAGACTGTAAGGTGGATAGTATCATTTATTTAACACAAAAACACAATGATTACCTCACGTTCTACTGTAAGGGTTTAAGGCAGATATCTGAAGAAAAAATTTCTCTGTAGTAACTCACAGTCCTCCCCATCTACTGTCCCATCATTAGCCACTGTTTTTTTGTTTTTTTTTTCCTAACTGGCACATGAAATTGTAGGCAGTCCCAGCATACAATGCTCCATAAACTTATCAAGCTCTGTCTTGAAAACAATTAGGGTTTTTGGTGTTTTTTCCCCCCTCTTTGCTCCTCTTAGAAGGTCTACTCCATAAATTCACTTCTCTGATGGTTAGAAACTGTCATCTAATTTCAAACATAAATTTGCTGATAGTGCCTGGTGAGTCTTGCCCACATGCTCAGGGTCTAACTGATCTCTATATTTGTGGACTGGAAGGAATTTTCCTTGAAGTCAGATTGACTGAGACCCTGGGTGGTGGTGGTTTTTGCTTTTTCTGCAACATGGGGTATGGGTCACTAGCAGTATTAAACCAGGATGTGTATACGGTGACATGTCTGCAACTTGAAGTCTTTAAACCATGACTGAAGGACTTCACTAATTAATCAGATGTTACAAGCCTACTTCAGGAGTGGCTGAGACTCTGTGGCCTGCAATGTGTAGCTGGACAGATGATCACAGTGGTCCTTCCTGACCTTAATTCTATGAGTCTCTGAGAGGGAATACATTTTACTTTATGCTGAAGGCTAGTTCAGAAAGCCAAACCAAGTTTATTTCTGCTTACAGAGGATTTTATTCTCCTTTAAACTGAGCTCATTTTGACAACTTGCACATACACTCCTTTATGTTACCATAGCAGATGTAAAGGGGCCTTAATTTTTGCAACAAGTTCTTTACTTCTTCTATGAGTATTTGATGCATGATAGTTACTATTCAATCTATGTTGCACAGGCACAACTGATCACCTAAGATGGATGATACCCTTTATATCCCTCAGCTAGTTAAAATTTAGCCAGGAAGAGCATATGAAGATGTTACTAAATTTTAAATCTGAATGAAGATGACAGAAGAGCAAAATAAAGACATTTTAGAAGACAATAAGCCTTTTTCCTTTGTGAACCATGCAGGCCTTTCACAATGTAACATTCTTTCAAATGTTATACGTTTAAAGATTGCTTGACTAGATACAGAGTTTACATTTATTTTTCATTTGTTCTTTTCAGACAAATTCCATGCACATTGTGGTCCTAGCTTTAACGGATTAAGGCAGATCTTTCACTTCTAGGTCATTTAATTGCCTCTGTGTTAGGGGTCTGTTGAGTGCTGTGGAGTAAGATCATCTCCCCGCAGTATTATGTTTTTCTCCCTCTCCTACAAAATACATCCAAACCAATGGGAAGACTCAAGCATTCATATGAAAAAAGTTCAATCATATAAATGTCTGCAGAAAGCAAGCACAAAGGGGAATAGAAAGGAGGTTTTTTTTTCATTCAGTCAAATACTTATGGACTTTTTATTTTATTTTTTGAAGGATTACATTTGCCCAACTTTATAGTAATGATATTAAAACAACACCTCTTACTCATCTCAGAAATATAGTTTAACCAATTAAAATGACTGATAATTGTGCTAGAGCTAGTGGTAGATATAACAAATGTAACTCGATAGCCAACCAAAAAAAAAAAGTCATATTACTTTACTAGAAAAATAAATTCAGTAGTCTGGCCAACAAAGAAAGAAAGAAGTGCTGTGGTGGCTAAAAAGACCCAGGCCCCAGCTGCTAGTTCTCCCTGTGGGACAATAATAAGATTCGGTTTGTGCACTTAAAGGAATAAGAAATTGCTGCATGTGGAAATTCAAAATCTGATAAGGCAATGCTCTTACTATTTGGGATTCTTCTGGAGGAACTGAGCAACAATGAAACTGAATTTGATTTCTAAATCTGAAAATCAGTCGCTCAATCAGAAGAGCTAAATGGGAGAAAAAATATTTTCTGCTGCTTCTGTTAGAAACAAACTGCATCTGACAAGTTCCTGCTCTTTACTGGACTTTATATAATCCTATTATTAGATCCTCTACTAGTAACCTCATGCCAGATTTTCTTTTTGAAGGTAGTTAGACACCTAATGGGAACTTTCCAAAGAGTGTAGGCATCTAATTTTTTCTAAAGCAATGGGCATTAAGATGGTAGACACTAGGTGCATCTACACTTACTAGTTATTTTGGATTAAGGAGGCTTAATTCAAAATAACTTAATCCGTATCCATGGAGGCATTTTCTTATAGCAAATTAAGCCTTTCCTTATTTTGAACTAAGGAAGCACTAATTTGATGTAATAAAACCTCCTTTTACTTCAAAGTAATGGTTACTTCAAAGTTATTTGTTTGAATTAAACCACTTTTAGCTGCAGAGTTTGCTTAATTCTAACTAATTTCCCTGTTCATTTGCCTACCTTCCCTTAGTTTGAATTAGAGTGTTCAGTGAAGACTCTCTAATTTGAATTAATAAAGCCCATTTTATTTCAAATTAGGGAGTCTAGTGAAGACTCTCTAGTTTGAAATAATATCTTTGATTTAAATTTGAAGTAGTTAATTCAAAATAACTTTTAAATTAACTTTGTCTTTGTAGACATAGCCACTCAGTTTACTAATTATGTTTAAAAACTTGGCCCTTTGTATCTATATCTGAAGACCAACTTCTACTAATACCATCCTCCTATTCCACATATTCTATAATAATTGTTAGCATGTAGAAAGTAGTAGTAACCTCATACCAGCTACTGTGCCAATTATATTACTTATTATTAAAGAGAATCAAAGACTTTTTCACTTTTCTGTTGTTGAAAAATGGCTTCCCCGCCCCCCCCAAAGTAACCTTTTCACACAAAAAGTTGACCTCTTCTAAAAAATGTTATAAGATTTTTAAAGACACTTTCATTGGCATTTTAAATGCAAAAAGTTATCAGAATGGTTTTGGGGGGGCGGGGGGAGTGTGCTTACCACAAGCCCAAGTTTTCAGTCAGCAAACATTCCCAATTCTTATTTTTATCAAGAATTCATGTTAGGCAAGTGATTAAAAATTTGATAAAAAATGTTGTCTCAAATCCTGCAAAATGTAACCAACTTTGAAGTTTAATAATATATTTTACCATTTCCCAGCCACTTCCACTAGTTGCTGAAACTGCCATGGTAACAGGGAATCCAAATCAAGTACCTCTACCAAAAGGAACAGCATGTTTTCTGTGTTCTGTGTTTCTTTCAGTCAATTAAATTGATTCTTCATGCACAGTACCATCTGCAATACGTCATGAGAGCATAAGTAGATGTAAAGACATTTATAACATACAGGAAATTTGTCTCAATATTACTTAAAAATCAATCATCCAGCAGTGATTACTCATAGTGGGAGAAGTATTAGTGACATAGCAGACAGTGATGGAATGGATGATGACACTTCTGAAAGCAAATCCTTTGCGAGCACTGCAACACACAACCTACTAATGTGCGTGCTACTGATAAAACAGATCTTCTTGGCTTCCTTTGAGATAGTGGTTAGCAGCTGTGGCAAACAATTAACTTCTTAACATTAGGGAGAAAGATACACTTTCTCAAAACACTTAGGAGAGAGAGTCTCATTAAAAAAATAAACAGATAAGTTATCTATAGACACTAATCCATTTTCATTTACATAAAGCAATGATATCCAGGACATGGAGAATAGAACAGTGTTCCTGTGAGACATCAGTTCCTGTCCTGAAAATCAAAACTGTATTGAGCCTTATCAGTTTCACTCAAGTAGCAACTTGGGTGCCTAGTGGAGAGTTGTTCATTTTCTGGCACAGATGTAGACAGACCATCAGCTACTACTAGAATAATCAGATACTAGATTATATAGCTGTCACTGCTCATCAACTTCTTTTCTTCATTCATTGTAAACCCAGCAAGACCCCACTGAAAATGGAATCATTGTGTCTAGAAGAATTTGGAAAGGCTCACAAGACTTTCCATTTTTAAGAATAACTGAAATGACAAGAATGGCTCTTTTTCACAGAAATGAACAGTGAGTATGTTCACTGACTGTGGCACAAAGATAATTAAAGTACTTGAGGACCACAGTTTGTTTCAGACAATTTCTCACTGCTCTACTTTGTAGTTTCAGTATCTGGAAAAGGAAAAAAAAATCATTAAAACATTCAAGCAGGACAAGATCAGGCTGGAGTTACCAAGTGCACCCATCTTATACTCTGGATATATCCAGAAACCATGAGACTATAGACTGAGAGGAGCCTGTGGGAGATAAAGCAAGTGTCTAGAAGCAGCTGGAAAAAGGAAGCCATGAATAAAAAATAATTCCCGTGTAACATTTATCATAATTTTTGCTGAGCCTGACTTGTAATTATTTAACATTTTGGGTTATCAGCACTGCTGCCTACTAACTGATGATCTTACATACTGACTGTCTCTGGAACTGTATTATTGGTATATATATAAGAGGGCCATGGAAGAGGAAGGAAAGTGGCTCTGGCCATAAGAAGACAAGGTCAGTAATGGTTCCTACTGATGCCTTTCCCTTTGTCAAAGCTCCAACTTTGCCCAGGAACATAAATGTTCTTTTTGCTTCAGAAAACCCAACCGCCCCTTACAAAGCTAATTTAGGTCATGGATCTATAATGGAATTCTATCTAGAATATGGCACAGCACCTTATTGCACAGAAGAAAACCTGCACACAAACTGTACAGAAGACTATTTCCTTTGATATCACTACCTCAGCAGAACCAAAAACAATAGTCATCCTGGATCATTTCCCCATTTGAGATGTAGAGGGTGCTTCCTGTGTTTGTCTCCTGGCCCTTCTGAAACAATTCAGCTTTGCTGAGTCAAGTTATATATAGCACAGGCATATGGCACTGGTCAATCAAGAAGTGGTTGATCAGATGCAGGGTGATATAAAGTTTTAAGAAAATGACCAAATCCACCTATTTAAATGCTTGCCATGCTAAAATAACCTTGGTTCAAGGACTCACATATCATCTCCATTATTTGAGAGAAAATAAAACATACCATAAAAGCACAGATAGGGAACTTGAAGCACAGGGTAGAAGAACAATTTGTATAAAATAATATTTAGGCATAGCATAGGCAGCAGCTGCCTTGACAACTTCCAACTTCTCTAAGTGCAAGACCATGGTTACCAGTTATGGCAGCAGCAGCAGTTCTGATTCAGAATTTCACAGATGTCAGCCTTAGGAGAAATCTTGTCCAGATTGACTCTTTATGCATCTAGCCATGGCCTAAGCAATCTTTTCCCCCAGTGATTTGCTGCTTCCTTAGTACACCATTGACAATTACCGAGAGCTCTCTCCTTCCAGCCTGGAAAGCATTGCTAACTTGATCATTCAGTTTTCAGGCAAGGAGAGACAAAGGAGGGTGAAAATCTGCATGAATTAATAAAGTGATTGTATCTGGAGCAAGCCTTTGCAGAGTCTGGATTTTTACTGTTTTATTAAACATTTTATTTTTCAGTTCCTGTGAATTCTAACATTCTCATTCATAATCCACAGTTTCACATGCATCTCCACAGAAGGAATAAATCTATTACTGAGTACACTATAAGAGGAACCAATGCAAGGAATGCTGCCTGCCCAGTACTGGCAGCAAGGGCAGCTGCCAGACACTTGGCATGGCAGCCATGGCCCAACACGTGTTGTTGGCATAAAACAGTAAGCTGTAGAGCCAACAGCCAGCCCTATTGAAGTACGAGCAGCAGTTTTGGGAATATCTAGTTACTGAGCAGGGGAAGTGTAAATATGAAATGACAGTCCAGAGCTGCAACCAAGCACAGCAGCTCTAAGAACAAAATATCTCTCTTTTTGCTTTGTAGAGGCTGAAACAACCTGAGCTGGAACCTAGGGTGGTGGAAATAGGAAACTCTGCAGCCAAACAGCAATCATTTTGACACATTTCTTCACAACTGGCTCAGGAGATGAAGAAAGAAGTTAACTGAAAAAGAACACCCCTACCCAGGATAGAGACAACATTCAGTTAAATACATCGGGTTCACTATGCTCAGGTATGAGAAAAAAGAGGCAGGAGGTGGGGACACAATCTTGCAGTGTTCTGTCGCCAGCACAGGCTGCATTGCTGTGCTAGTTAGAAGACTCACTGTTAAGGACCATAGAAACTCCACCTTGTCAAGCAAAAGAGCAGAAGACATCCAGCCCAACTGTTTTTGATTAACCTGGGCTGTTCCTGAAATTATATGCACATTCAGTCAGCTTCAAAGAAAAAATCCGAAATTGGGATTTTGCTTGAACAGATCCATGTAAACACACAGGCTCTCTGAGTGAACTGGTTATTTTAATAAGCTCTCCTCTTACTATTTCAATTTTTCAACTATTGCTAAAGACTCCTACCATCACATTAAGCAGACTTCAGCTACACCAGCCTGTCAGCCCTAATCATGACAAAAAAAGTGGAGATCAATTATTTCTCCTACCAGCAAAGATGAATTCTTAGGCATTCAGAAGATAGGAATTGCCCAAGCTGGCTGGAGTGGAGGCTTTAGGAAGTCATCATATTACCATTGCTTGGCCAGACTGATTTTTTATTTGCTTATTGACAGTTGCCTTTTGTTTCTTCTTGCTTTCAAATAAACATCACCCTGTAGTGCTTGGCACTAGGAACTTTCTTATAGCTCATGTTCTGACTTGCTGACTTCATAGAGCAGTATAATATAAGCCACACTGCATGACATCTGGAAATTCCATAGTACAGAGCACTAGTAATTAAAGACCTCTGATCCTATTACTAATGAACATATAATGCCATAAACAAGGTCTGGTTATCTTTATTGAAGGATTCAGGCCCTATATGCACAGGACAAGTGCCACCTAAAGGACAGAAGATCTAAAAATGTTTTAAATAGCACACACTCACCAAATTTGCCAAAGTGGACTTTCATTTGGGATGCTCAGATATCTAGGATCTGTTTTTCGAAGGACCTGAGCACTAGCGCTGCAATGGAATACAATGGTGTCTGAAAATGGTTACAACTGCTGAAAACCAGGCCTTGGGCTTGTAAAGATTGGGAACCCAGCTTCTATGTCCACAGACTCTCCTGTCAGCTTCTCCCCTCCTTTATTGGTGAGAAGTCAGCCCCCTCACAAGCCTTTCCCTCTAAGAGATAGGGTAAGAGGAAAGCAAACAAGGATTCTTGTCAAGATCCTAAGGTGCAGCCATGGTAGTCTAGTTCAGTTTCTTATGGCACTTTTAAAGACTAACCAATGTATTTATCACATGAGTTTTCATGAGAGCAAATCTCACTTCATCAGACACTTGAAGATGTAGAACTTACAGAATCGGAGGAAAATAAATGCAGGTAAGTGTAAATCAAAGGGCCATGTCAGACTGTTTCAACAAACCAAAGCAGTTGTTTAGATTCGAACAGTGTGGACAAGCATAATAGAAGGAGAGGCAGTAGAAAGAAGGCAAAGATAAGGCAAAATCATCTTTTTATAATAAGAAAGCCAAGAGAGAACCTATTTAAGCTGAAGATAATGGTATCAAATCTGAATATGAATTCCAACTCTTCAGTTTCTCTGCAGTTTCAGATTTGTAGAAATCAAAGCTTCAAAGAGAAATTTGGAACTTGTCAACAAGCAAGAGTAAGAGGAGAAAGCCTTCCATGGTTCCCCTTCACAGACTTGCAGGGTTATTGTTTTCATCCTTGCCACCACTCGGGCCTCTAGAAATGAGGAGAAACTCATCTCTGAATTCTCCATAGGAAGAACTGTCTGCTGGCACTTACTTCCCCAAAGCCTAGAAAGAAAAGAATCAGACAAGAATCTATGGCCAGCATGGACCTAACATGCTATCCCCCCAACCACCAATGTGATGACAGAGAGAATGATCCATGCCGCTGTGCAAACTGTTTACTTGGGCAGGGACATAACTAGAAACTCTAAATTTTAATTCTCAATGGCTGTGTGCAAACCTGTTGTTTCGGAACAAGATGTTCTGAAACAACAGTTCAAGGCGTGCCCCCTCAGCACCCTGGCCAGGGAACCTGCCGCGGGTTTGGGGGCAGACCAGGCTTTATGCCGGCAGGGAGCAGCACTGGGTAGCGCTGAAGCCTGCCGGTGCCTGCAGCCCGGCTCTGCAGGCACTGGCGGGATTCAGCTCTGGGCAGCGCTGAAGCCCGCTGGTGCCTGCAGCCCCCTGCAGAAGCGAAATAGCACGTTCACAGTGTGAACGTGCTATTTCATTTCCCACCTTTTTCCTTATTTCGAATTAACATTTTGTTAGTTAGTTGTTTGTTAGTTTGTTAGTAAAACACCATCTCTTGATGAATGGCTTAAAGAAATGTGTGCATAATGGAGGAAGAGGAGTATTTTAGAAGAGAGAGCTCAGTGAGAATGTGTCGTAATATCTCTCTGTACATACAGAAATAGTCTTATACCGACATATTTGAGTACCGTCTTTCTTCTCTTATGTATCAAAGAAATACATAGCAGTTTTTCCCATTGCCTATGAATTACTTTAGTAACTTTGTCTCCTATCACCAGTTGTCTATACTATTTGCAAGAATGATTATATGATTTCACTTCAGAAAGTTCTCTTGGTCTGTTGCAGGTTGCTTCTAAACCAAAATAGAGCTCTTTGATATATTTGTACCAAAGCTCCTTTTCAATGTGAAATCTTTTGGCTCCACTAGGGCTTTGATCTCATATTTCTCATATTTGCATACAGTGTTAATGTTTTGAACATCAGTGAAATATTGAAGAAGGAAAAAAGCACTTTTGATGGTGCAAAACAAGAGGTCCAGAGGAGGAATTACTTGTGAACTAAAAGCAGTTTGTTTGTGCTATGGAATATTTGAATGAATCAAGAGAGCTGTTACTTAATTGTAGATTTTACTGTAATTATTCTGTCAACACACTGTACCGATTAAAAGTGAGTATTTCCATGTTTTAATAGCACTACATCAAGTTTGCTATTTTTTGAATATGGAGGAGTTGCCTGGTTGTCATGGGTAACAAGGGAATGCCATTATGTGATTATAATTCTCTCTTTAGTCCCAGCTAACCCTGATGATCCTCTCAGTACTGCACATGAAGTTCCTTCATTGTAAGCACCATTGTGGATTACATCAAAGTCTCATATTGTTTAGGAAAAGGAGGGGCTCATCCTTTAGTGTACTTGTTTTTTACATGAATCATTCTATAACACTGGCAGCTCTGGGAGCTGCCCCAGAAAACTGTGTATGACACTTCTCTGTCTCACCCCCACTCAAAAAATACCCCCTAAAACTGTCATCAAGAAGCTGAACACCTGTTGTTGCTGGATACTGCTGCCAACCTTTCTTAATGAAAAGACTCACAGGCATCTAAATACTCTGAGAATTACTCAGTCTCATACCAAAATATAGTTCTATTAGTTCTAACAGGTTGTTTTGAAATAAGAAGCGGCATGTCCACACGATGTACTCTCGTTTCGAAACGGGTTCCGTTGTTTTGAAACAAGAGCCATTGTTTTGAAACGGCTTAAACCCCTTCCGTTTCAAAACAACGGTTATTTTGAAATGAGTTGTTTTGAAATAACCCCATTGGGACATGCTGTTTCAAAACAACGGTTATTTCAAAACAACTCGTTTCAAAATAACTGTCGCCCGGACATCTTATTTTGAAACAAGCATTGTTTCGAAATAACAGTCTGAACTTCTTCCCAGGAACTTCCTGCCAGGGCGTGCCTGTGAGGCAATGTGCACTGGGCCTTTGACAGGCATGGCCTCACAAGGCACCAGCGGCGCAGGGGGGCAACGCAGGGCCCTTGTGTGGACCCCCGAGGAGGTTCGCTGCCTCCTCACAATCTGGCAGTGGCCAGAAATCATGTCCCGGTTCTGAGCCACTCACCGGAACCAGGACATTTACTCAGACATTGCAGCTGCAATGTCTGAGCAGGGGCACACCTGGACAACCGAGCAGGTCCACAGCAAGTTGAAGTCCTTGCGGCAGGACCATGCCCGGACCCGGCAGGCCCGGGAGCTCCAGGGGGCAGGGAGCACAGCCACCTGCCCCTACTTTGAGGAGCTCCATGAATTCCTGGGTCCAGAGCCCAGCGATCTCCCCGCTGAGGCTCTGGACGCAGGAGTGCAGCAGAGCCCCTCGTCGGGCCCAGAAGCAGCGGGGATTGGCTCCAATGCCTCTGTCGGGGGGCCTCCGGCCACAGCACCACCAGCGGCGGAGGCTACCCCGACCACCCCAGAGCTGTTTGCCAGCCCTGCAGAGAGCAGCACGGAGGACCAGGGGCCCGATACCATCCCAGCCCCTGGGGACTCCAACACAGAGCCTGGGACATCTCGCCGGACCTCTGGAGCCCCCGTTGGTAAGTATTCCCCTCCCACTGAGGCACACAGGGCTGGGCCTGTCCAGCAGGTCACGGGCAGCAAGGGGGTACAGGGCCGGGCACTGGGGCAGGTAGGGCACAGGGTTGGCAGGTGCAGAGGCCCTCCCTTGGCCATGGGTCCCAGAGAGACAGGTGGCACCGGGGTCACAGGCCCCTGTGTGCCTGGGGGTGGTTCACAGGGGCTAGGTGTCAAAGATGCAGCCGCATCTTGGGCAGGGTGGACAGCATGCAGGCCACACCACTGGCAGACCCCCTAGAGCAAGGCATGGGTGAGTCCAGCTCACCCTTGTGGGCACCACTAGCATGTGTGCTTCCAGGGTACCGTTCCCAGATGTCGGGCAAAAGGAGAACATGGTACCCTTTTTACTGTCCTGTTCTTCTTTTTATCCCCACATTCTCTGTCTGGCAGGCAGTTTAAAATACAGGAGTTTGTCAGGCTTTTTACTGTAGCAGTTGAAGTATCCTGGAATGCCATAGAATACTGATTTGTACAGGCAAGTGTTCCAGGGCCCCCTAAACCCCGACAAATACCACAGCCAGACAACATTTTCACCCAGTGTCCTCCAATGTCCTCCGTTTGGTACTTTCCTGGCCTCCTTTCAAGGCTTTGGGAGCCGGTAGCCCTACCCCAGGGCAATGTCCCACAGGATCCTGGGTCCTGCTGACAGTCAGGGCAGAGGTGTGTGCTGCAGACAGGCTGCACACAGACAGGGCCAGCAGGCGGCAGGGGCCAATTGTGTTTTCTGCTTCCCTCCAGCAGGTCACCCAGCCGCTCACCAGCCACCACCAGCAGCCCGACGCCTCAGCCCAAGGACACCCCGGAGGAGGAGGAGGAGGGCCCCCTGGTCACAGGCAGAGCTCCTCAAGAGCCTGGTGGAGCTTGGGGAGTGGATGGAGGCGTCCACCCAGGCCTGGAGATGGGAGCAGGCCCAGCGCTAGGACGCAGCCCTCTGTCTCCTGCAACAGGTGGCAGCAGCAGACGACAGGATGGTTGCAGCCCTGGAGTGCCAGGTGCAGGCCATGGAGCGCCTGAGCGACCGCCTGCCACCAGCAATTGAGGCCATTGCCACCAGCGTCTGCCAGCTGGTGGAGCAGACGGCCCCTTGATGAGCTGCAGGGGGTTCGCCGCCTGGCCCTCCCCGGAGGTGACCCCGGACCCACGGCAGCTGTGGGCAAGGGCGGGGTATGCCACCACCCCCGGACCCTCCCACAGGCTCTGCCTGACTTCCCCCCTACCACCCGGACTCTCCCACTACCTTCCCCCTTCCAAGTTGCTGGCCCCCTCCTTGAACTCCCCCTCCCAACTTGCTGCCCCGTCCCCGAACCCCCCGAAGTCCCCCTTCCAAGTTGCTGCCACCTCCCCAAAGCCCCCAAAGTCCCCCTTCCAAGTTGGTGACACCTTCCCCAAACTCCCCCTTCCAAGTTGCTGCCCCCTCCCTGAACTTCCCCTTCCAAGTTGCTGCCCCCTCCCTGAACCCTGAACTCCCTGAAGTCCCCCCTCCATGTTGCTGGCCCCCTCCCCGAATTCCCTGAAGTCCCCCTTCCAAGTTGCTGCCCCCTCCCCCAAACTGCCCCCACATTTCCCCATCCCATAACCTCCCACAGCCCTTCCCTGCCCCAACCCCTGTATTGTTCAATAAATAGTTAGAAATGCATTCCTGGTGTTGAGTGATTTTATTTGGGACTAGTTCACAGTGCAGGTGGATGGGTGGGGGCTGGCTGTGGGCGAACGGGGGAAAGGGTGGTTGTGGGCAGGGCAGGCCTGGCCCTCAGAGTTCCTCCTGGGTGAAGGTGGTCATCAGTGCATCGTGCACTGACAAGCCTCTCTGTGACTGCTGCTCCTGTGTGGGCACAGGTCTGGGTTCCTCATAGTCCCTGGTGAGGAGTCATTCCTCAGCTTCCCATCCAGATGCAATGGGCTCACCTTGCTGCTCGCAGGAGTTGTGCAGGGCCACACACGCGCTGATCACCTGTGGCATTGTCCTCTCTGTGAGGTCGAGGTGGGTGAAGAGCTACCTCCAGCGAGCCTTGAGGTGGCCGAATGCCTGCTCTACCACCTAGTGGCAGCAGGTCAGGCGGCAGTTGAAGATCTGCTGCCCAGGATCGAGGGGCCCTGCATACGGCTGCATGAGCCAGGGGCGCAGGGGATAGGCCACATCCGCCATGATGAGGATGGGCACCTCTACTCCCCCAACATTTATGTTATGCGGGGGGAAGAAGGTGCCCGCCTCCATGCCCCGGTACAGGGCAGAGTTACAGAGGACCTTGGCATCATGGGACCTCCCTGGCCATCCCACATAACAGTTTTGGAACAGGCCACGGTGGTCCACAAGGGCCTACAAAATGATTGAATGGTACCCCTTGCAGTTTCGGTACACCACGGCTCTGTGCTCCAGGGCTCGCACCAGGATGTGTGTCGCATCCAGGATCCCCGCACAACTGGGGAAGCCAAGAGTGGGCATGCTGGGAATGGTGTCCTACAGCTCCTCTTGTGTCACCAAGCATTGCAGCAAGACCCGGATGATGGCCCTGGTGATCTCCATGAGGATGTTGCTGGTGGTGGACCTCCCAACGCCAAAGAGGTGCGCCACAGACCTGTGCGACTCTGGAGTGGCCATCTTCCAGAGGTCGATGGCCACTTGTTTGTCCAGAGGGGTGGCAGGCCTCATGGGGGTGTCCCTTTGGCGCAGCAGCGGGGTGAGTTCTGTGACCTGGAGGTTGAAGCTGGGCCTGGTCATTCTGAAGTTCCTCCTCCACTGGTTGACCCCCCCAGGTTTGGAGCACTACCCGCTCCCACCAGTCTGGGCTGGTCTTCCGGCCCAGACCTGGCGAGGCACGGAGAGAGGCAGGCGCAGTAGCTCTGCTCTGTGGGTCAGCTGGATGACAGCCTTGAGCAGAGGCTGGGCACCATCTGGGTCTGCGAGCAGAGTGTTCCACAACAGCAGGACATTCTGCAGGTGGGCAGAAGGTCTGTTTGTTGCACAGCAGCCAGGCAGTGTCCATCGCTTGCAGTGTCCTGCTAGTCAGAGTGGACAGGGAAGTGAGGTAGGGGCCACCTTTTATAGGATTGGCTACCAACATGGCCACCGACACGGCCCAGGGAGGCGGCCATGTTGCCACACCTCCCATGGTGTCCTGCCCCTGAAGCAAAATAGCAAGTCCACAGTGTGGACATGCTATTTCGATTCCCGCTTTTCCCTTATTTCAAATTTTTTTTTGTTATTTTGAATTAAGTCGTTTCGAAACAAGGGTGTTATTTCGAAACGACTTGTTTCGAAATAACCTATTTCAAAACTATCCTTTGTGTGTGGACATAGCCCTAGTGACTAAATAATAAGCCATTTGGAGGGCTGTCTAGTTTCTTTACTAAATTGCTTCTCCAAATATTATTGTACAAATTCATCTTTGTCACATAAGCATAATTGTGTTAAACGTACAAATTATGATATACAGCAAACATGTTGACTGTATCATACCAGAAACAAGAGCTAAATATGTTCTCTCTTTTTCACATATATAAGCCCCCACTTTTTGTAATTTCAACTACATGTGTGTAACTTCAAACAACAAAAATGAGAACAGTGATAATGAGGTTATATTATTGTTAAAATAAACTAACATTTCACACTTTAGACACCTAGAACTTCAGAGTGAAAAAAATTAAAATAAAATCAGACTTCATCTTACTCATTCATCAAGCATCCAACCCATGAAATACTACATGCTTGTAAGTAAGCAAGCATGACTTGAGATGTGACTTGTCATGTCATTAACCACTTGTTTTCTTCCGGCTCGTCATCTCTGTTGAGACTTTGCCTTAGCGACAATGGTCCAGTTGAGCACAGTCAAAGACAGCCAGTAGGACTGGCTAAGGAATGCTACTGGCTCATCTATGGCACTCTGTGGGATGAAGCCTTGGCCACTGTCTGACCATTCCCACTGACCTGTAAAGTTGTTTCTGTAGATGCTGTTCAACCTTTCCACACACCACTTCCTCCAGCGCAGTAATCTTCAGATGTAGGTAGCTCATGGGAGAAGTAAAGAGTGAATTCACCATTTCTCTGTCCTAAAAATGACATTTTTTCCTTCACGAAGGGCCTGGTCTATAAAATTCCCTTAACTGCCAGTGAAATCAAAGATGTTTCAGGATACTCATCCCCTTCCAGGATCTGCCCTCACGGGATTCCTTAAGCCACATGGATAATCATAAGCAGGCAATGAACTGTGAACATCTTAATTCAAAATAATAGCAAAATGTCACTTGCTATAAACTAATCCCTTCTTTCTTAGGCAGAACATTCAGGTTGTCCATTGCATAGTTTACACATTCATTCCTGAAAGAACTCTCGTAAAATATTTGCAGCCATTGTTACAGTTCTGTAAGAAAATCATTTCCTCCAATTGGCATAGTTATTGCAAAAGATACTTGAAACTTCTTAAACTGTGTCTGAATTGTAGTGGAATTACAACTCCCCCAATCCTTCTTACTTACAAGATACATTTATAATTGAAATTCATTTCTCAGACACCAACGGTGCCAAATTCTAAGAATCTGCACAGTGACTCTACAAAAAGCCATGAAATCCAAACACATTCACTTGTACAGAATGCTATCAATACTTTTCTGCCTCTGAAATTTTTCTCAAGCTACAGGAAAGCTGTGATATAGTGATCTTTGATCTTGGCACATATCAACTGAGCAAATTTGAATTTCTATCATGTATTGTGCCCAGAGGTCCCAGACATCACAGAAAACACACCTTCCAGTTTGTTCAGCAGGTACATGTTATTACAGCATTGTGCCTTGCAATATTCTCAGATGTAGCCTTTGTGTTATGCATAAGCCATAATTTTTTAAAATTTGAGTGCCTAAAGTTGGCACTCAAATCTGTACTTCCAGTCTGTTCTTACTCCTGTTAACTTCAGTGGGAGCTGGAGTGGCCCCATGAGCTGCTAAATAATGAGTCACGTCTAGCTTCAGTGCCTACTTTGCTCAGGGACCAAAGCCAGCCAGTATTTGTGCCACGCCTGACACACCACAAATTCTTTCCCATGTCACACTGGCTCAGTTATGCTGACTGGCACTCTGTGGGGTGGAGCCTTGGCTATTGGCTAACCATTCCCACTCACCCATAAAGTTGTTTTATACATGCTGCTCAACCCTTTCTGACACTGCTTTCTTCAATATGGGTGACCAGTCCGATGGAGCAAAAGTGTGACTTACATGCATGTAGGTATCATTTTGTCATAAAATATGCACAAAATATAGCATTTGGTGAAGCCAAAAAGTTCAAAATTGAGCTGAATAGTATCTCTGTTTTTCAGATGACAATGTCTATTAGAACGGGAAAATATACAGAGAAGAGCTATAAGATGATTAAGGGTATGAAAAGGATCCATGTGAAGAGAGATTAAAAAGACTCAGACTATTCAGCTTAGAAAAGAGACTACTAATTATGGTGGAGGTCTATAAAGGTCTATAAAGTCAGGGATGATGTAGAGAAAAGTGAATAGGGAAGTGTGATTTACATAACATGATACTAAGGGGTCACCCAATTAAATAAATAGACAGTAAGTTTAAAACAAGCATTGGGAAAATAAGACTGCAAGGCACAGAGTATTCAAAAAGGTCTTGGAATGTATTGGAGCCATTTTTTTTAATTTCCAAAAGTGGAGAAAGCTACTAGGGGAGAGGCCATTCTCAACTTGATTTTAACAGAGAGGAGCTGGTTGAAAATTTGAAAAGTGGAAGATAATTTAGGTGAAAGTGATCATGATACAGTAGAGTTCATTATTTTAAGGAATGGTAGAAAGGAGAACACCAAAATAAAGATTGATTTCAAGAAGGCAGACTTTGGCGCCCTCAGGGCATTGGGAGGTAAGATCCCATGGGAAACATGTCTAAGAGGAAAACAGGTGTAGACAGCTGGAAGTTTTTCAAAGAGACAGTATTAAGGGCACAAGAACAAACTATTTCAATGCTCAGAAAGGATAGGAAGTATGGCAAGAGATCACCCTGGTTTAACCAGGAGGTTTTTCAATCATCTAAAAAAGAAGAGTCCTACAAACAGTGGAAAATTGGACAAATCACGAAGGATGTCTATAAACAAATAACACGGTTGTGTAGGGGAAAAACCAGAAAGGCAAAGGCATCAAACTAGCTGAAGGCATAAAGGGTAACAAAAAAACATTTTTTAAATACATTAGAAATAAGAAAAAGAACAAGGGCAGCATAGGTCCATTACTCAACAAAGAGGGGAAAACAATAACAGAAAATGTGGAAATGGCAGAGGAATCAAATGATTTTTTTCATTTCAGTCTTCACCGAGAAGGTTGGTGGTGACTAGATGCCTGACATAGGAGAGGACAGGAGAAACAGGACAGGCTTAGAAGCTAAAATAGGAAAAGAACAATTTAAAAGTTACCTAGACAAGATAGATGTCTTCAAGTCACCAGGGGCTGATGATATGCATCCCAGAATACTCAAAGGTGTTGACTCAGGAGATACCTGAGCCATTAGGTATTATCTTTGAAAAATCATGGAAGACTGGAGATGTCCCGGAAGACTGGAAAAGAGTAAATATAGTGCCCATTTATAAAAAGGGAATTAAGAACAGAGATCTGGATTATGAGGGAACATCAAAAGAGCTGGGTTTGTCTGGTCTAGAAAAGAGGAGACTGAGTGGGGACATGACAGCAATTTTCAAGTCTCTATGAGCTTGTCACGAGGAGGAGGGGAAAAAAAACTGTTCTCTTTAACTGCCGATGATAGGACAAGGAGCACCTAACAAATTACAGCAAAGGAGGTTTAGGACAGACATTAGGAAATAATTGCTAACTGTGAAGGTGATTAACCACTGGAATAAGTTGCATAGACAGGTTGTAGAATCTTCATCTGTGGAAGTTTTTAAAAGCAAGTTAGACAAACACCTGTCAGGGATGGTTTAAGAGGGTACTTGGTCCTGCCATGGGTGCAAGGGACTGGATTTGACAACCTCACATTGTCCCTCCCAGTTTCTATGATTCTGTGATACTGTGAGAAAGTACTTCCTCACACAGTACACAGTCAACCTGTGGAGCTTGTTGCCAGGGCATGATGTGAAGATAAAGATTGTAAGTGAGCTTAAAAAAAAAGAATAGATAAGTTCATGGAGGATAGGTCCATCAACAGCTTTTAGTTAAAACGGTCAAGGATGTAACCCCATTCTCTGGTTGTCATTAAGGCTCAGATTCCCAAAAGGTGGTATTGGGTGATAACAAATGGTTCATTCAATTAATCCTCTGTTCTGTTCATTCCTTATACATAATACCTATGTATAAGCTGACCCCCCCATTTTCAAGCCCCCCAAACCAGCACAGATGCAAAACCTGTGCATAAGCCAAGGTCCCTCTGCAGCCTCTGGCTGCTAACTCTCCCCACACCATGCACCACTGGCTTCCCCAGACTCCCTGACATCTTCCCTAACCACCTGACCATGCCAACGCTTCCCCCTGCACCATCCCTGACCATGCCGCGCTGTCACTTGTGGCCATCCCCAACCCTGCTGCCACTTCGGCCTGCTACTACTTCCCTCACCCTGCCGCCCCCGATCATGCTGCCACTTCCCCATGCGCTGTCGCCAGTCAGGCTGCCTCTTCCTTGACCATACCACCTCTGATCTTGCCCCTGCTCCCCCTGCACTGTCCCTGACTAGGCCACTGCTTCCCTGACCATGCCTCTTCCCTGATCATGCCACTCCTCCTCCCTGCCCTGTCTCCGAACATGCTACTGCTTCTTCCTGCACTGTCCCCAATCCTGCCACTACTTCCCTGACCATACCATCCTAACCATGCTGCTGCTTCCCCCTGTGCTGTCCCTGGCCCCTGGGAACTGCCACCCCCTCCTCCTGCCACTGGCTCCCCTGGGCCAACCCTCTGCCTCCTCAGTGCCCCCTTACCTAGCCACTCCAGTGGCCAGCTAAAGTAAGGAGAGCAAGCCCCAGCCTGTAAGCCCTGCTCAGGCTGAGTGCACAATATGGCCACTCTGAAGCTGCTCCTGCTCTGAGTCTCTGCTCTGCGTGTGCTCAGAGCAGACTCAGGATGGTAACTTTAAAATTCCTTGGCTGGGATTGCTCACAGATCCCTGACCTGCATATAAGCCAAGTGCCCTTTTTCAGGCACAAAAATCTCAACTTATACGTGAGAATATATGGTATTCATAGACTCTCAGGTCAGAAGGAACCAGTATGATCATCTAGTCTGAGCTCCTGCACAATGCAGGGCACAAAACCTCACATACCACTTTATCAGTAAACCTCTAACCTATGCCTGAGTTATTAAAGTTCTCAAATCATGATTTAAAGACTTTAAGATACAGAAAATTCACCACCAAGTGAGCCATGCCCTGTGCTATAGAGGAAGGTGAAAACCCCCCAGAACCCTAGCCAATCTGCCCTGGGAGAAAATTGCTTCCTGACCCCAAATATGATAATCAGTTAAACTGTGAGCATGTGGGCAAGTCTTGCCAGCCAGTTACCTAAGAAAGAATTATCTTTAATAACTCAGAACCTACCCTGTCTACCATTCCTTCTAAGGCCACTGGCATATCCACCACTAGTGGTCAATTTCCAAACTAGGCTCTCCAATCATACCATCCCATCCATAAAGCTATCAAGTTCAGTTTTAAAGGCAGTTATGTTTTTTGTCCCCACAGCTTCCCTTAGAAGGCAATTCCAGAAGTTTAGTCCTCTGATGGTTAGAAATCTGCATCTAATCTCAATCTTCAATCTCCTGATGGACAATTTGTATCCATTTGTTCTTGTGTCCACATTGGTGCTGCACTCAAATAATTTTTCTCCCTCCCTGGGATTTATCTGTCTGATGTTTTTACAGAGAGCAGTCATATCACCCCTCAAACTTCTTTTGGTTAGGCTAAACAAGCAAATCTCCTTAAGACTCCTCTCATAAGGCAGGTTTTCCATTCTGTGGGCCATTCTTGTAGCCCTTCTCTGCACCTGTTCCAATTTAAATTCATGTTTTTGACCAGAACTTCATGAACTGTTCTAAATGGGATGCCACCAGAGCCTGGTATAGCGGCACTAACACCTCCTTATCTCTACTTGAAATACCTCTTCTGATGCATCCTAAGACCACCTTTGCTTTTCTCATGGCCACTTTGCATCGGTAGCTCATAGGCATCCTGTAATTAACCAGTACTCCAAAGTCCTTGTCTTCCTCCGTCCCTTCCAACAGATGCATCCTCAACTTACAGGAAAAATTCTTATTATTTGTCCCTAAATGCATGACCCTGCACTTCCCATTATTAAATTTCATCCTATTCCTAATACTCCAGGTTACAAGGTCATCCAGATCTTACTGTATGATATCCCAATCCTTCTCTGCATTGGCAATACCTCCCAACTTGCTGTTATCTGAAAACTTAATTAACACACTCCCACTTTCTGTGCCAAGGTCAGTAACAAAAAGGTTAAACAAGATTGTGCCAAAACTGATACCTGAGAGACTGCACTAGTAACCGCCCTCCAGCTTGACTGTTCATCCTTCATAGGACCTGCTGTAGCCTCCCCTTTAACCAGTTCCTTATCCACTTCACTATATTCATGTTAATCATCATCTTTTGTAACTTAACTAATAATTCCCTATGTGGAACTGTACCAAATGCCTGCTGAAATCTAAGTAAATTAGGTCCATCACATTTCCTTTAGCTAAAAAATCTGTTATCCTCTCCAAAAAAGATCAGGTTGGTCTGGCACAATCTACTTTATGTAAAGCCATGTTGTATTTTATCCCAGTTACTGTTATGCTCAATATCCTTAAGAACTTTCTCCTTCAAAGTTTTCTCAAAGACCTTGCATACTACTGAAGTCAAACTAACAGGTCTGTAGGTACTCAAATCATTTTTAGTCCCTTTCTTGAAAATAGGAACTACATTAACAATTCTCCAGTCATACGGTACAACCCCAAGTATACAGATTCATTAAAAATCCTTGCTAATGGACTAGCAGTCTCATGTGACATTTCCTTTAATATCTTCCTATGAAGATTATCTGGGCCCCCCAATTTAGTCCCATTAAGCAGATCAAGTTTGGCTTCAACCTTGGGTATGGAAATTTCCACTTTCATGTTCTCATTCCTCTTAACTACCCTAACTCTATCCCCAAGCTCATCACCACCCTCATTAAAAACAGAGGCAAAGTGCTTATTTAGATATTCAGCCATGCCTAGATTATCCTTGACCTCCATTCCATCCTCACTGTTTAGTGGTCCCACTTCTTCCTTCTTTATGTGGCCAAAGAACCTTTAACTGTTGGTTTTAATTCCCTTTGCAAGGTCCAGATCTGCTTGACTTTTCGCCTTTCTCATTTTATCTCTACATGTTCGGAGCTCCAAGAGATAACTTTCTTTGCTGATCCCTCCCATCTTTCACTCCTTGTAGGCTCTGTGCTTCCTCCTAATCACCTCTCCTACATCTTTGATTTGAAGACATTCAGAAGACAAGATACTGGACTAGCTAGCCCAATGGTATAACCCAGTATAGCTGTTCTTATGATGAAGGAGTTTATCATTTCAGTCAAAATTAGGCAGTGAATTGTCTACTAATTTTTTTTTCACTTAAAAAGGACTGCACCATTGTCTCTCTGTTCCACATTTCAGCAAGCCACATGACATACAGGGGAATGAAACATTTAAGACAATTAAGTCAGACCTCTCTTGTGATGTCCTGTCCCTTTAAATATTTGAGCACAGCTCTGATCCCCAGTGCAAAGCCTCTCTTTCATGGTTTTTTTTCAGTGTTAATGCAGAATAATGTGATGAGCACAGCAGTCAGCTGCATTCTGTCAGCCCCTTCTCTGCCTACCTCTATATCCTTCTTTGCTAGGTCCAAATATAACATCAGCCAATGAAGGATTTCTTCTCCATAAGTGCCCAGTGCTGCCTTTGCCAGAAGAATAAGAAATAATACTATATAAAAGGATAAAGTTCACCTAGCTGCACAAGGGGATTGATTGTTGCTTTTGCTGTTGGGACACTGACCCAGACAGCTAAAATGGGAGAATTAAGAAAAAGAAAAAGAATACAACAATGTAGAAGACTAGTGCAATTACTGTCTGAAGTGTTCAAAACACACATGCAGTGAGAGGAAAGCAAGTAGCCATCTTGTCTGATCACATGCAAAGCAGTCAGAACAGTCAGCTTAGCCTTCGTAGAAGGTCTGGAGTCAGCAGAGGGTGCCCAAGTACAGCCAAATGACAAAATCTGCAGTCTCCAGTGCTGGCATGAAGCCAGAAGAGGTGGCTCTAATCAGGGCCATCCTTAGGGTAGGGCGAGAGGGGCAATCACCCAGGGCCCCGCGCTTTGGAGGCCCCATGAGGCTGCACCACTGCCCTCCCCCCATGCCAGGGACTGAGTGAGCTGGCCAAAAGTGGATGCCTGGTTCACAGCAATCAGCTCTGCTGTAAGGCTAGAGGAGTGGCTTGCTGGGAAAACTGCTTTAAGCAGTAGATCAGCACTATAACAAAGGTGAGTCATTAGGACTAACAATGATGTGCTAATTGTTGTTCAAACAACCTCTGTGCCTCCTCTCTTGAGTCAGCATATCTTTGGGCTTCTCTCGTTCACATGAAAAGGACTGAGGTCACTGACAAGCAACCTTTTTGTATTTTGATCAATAGACCCAATGAAGAAAAGAAAAAAAAATGTGAATAGTCACTTATTCACCATTTCTTTGCCAATTAGGACTTGCCTCTTTTTTCAGTGGTTGGAGAATTCCCTTGCTTGCAAAAAAAAAAAAGTTATAACCTGTAGATTTTAATAAAAACTACAGAGGTTTTTTTTGACTAATAATTAAAAAGAGAAGAGAAAAACAAACTGTTCTAGTAGGAGCCTCTGTTAAAAAGTATGGTATTTTTTCTACAATTAGAAAGCCTAAGTAAGAGAATAAAATCCAACTCAGGAATGGGTTTGCTGGAAGGAAAAGTTATATCAAGGTCCTACTCTGAAGTGGGGGAAGTGGATAGCCCCACTGTATTGCTGCCTTATCCACACTGCCAGGGGTCACCAGACCAAGCAGAGAGAGCTAGCACCCCTCCAATCACAATATTGTGGACAATCAGGGGCGTTGCTGGTGCTGGGCACTCCGGGGCATGTGCCACGAACTCCAGCGCCAGAGCCCCGGATTTCCAGCCCAATTGGGCCAGAGATCTGGGGCCCTACTGCCGGCGGCCACAGCAGCCCCGTCCCTAGCCGGGGATCTGGGGTCTTGCCGCGGCAGCCCCATCCCCTGCCGGGACGGCCCTTGGTCTAATTTCGGTAGCCAACAGTTTTCCTTCAGCATAGATGCTTAGGAGGCATGAAGTCCAACAGAAGCATACAGAAAATTGCTATTTTTGTGAGCAATGTTTGTCAATTCAATGACAATCACGAATCATGGGTGGTGTACCTCAAATGTTTTAAGCAAGTTGTAACCTGTTACACCATGACAGATGGACAAGTTTCAACCTTGCTGAAAATAAGAGTTTGAAGGCATATGAATTGATGCATGATCTGCTGTCTACAACTTCCTCTGGCACTGCCACACATGCTGCAATTACTTAAGCAATGCAAGAACATTTTTCTCCTCACCCACCAATGATATAGCAAGTTGATATCAGTTCCATTAAGAACATCAGAGAAGTGAAGACTGGGAAGCACAATTTATTGCTGCACTTAGGAAATTGCCAAAGCATTGCCATGTTGAACAAACATTAAATGATGCCCTGATTGACTATTTAGTCTCTGAATTATGCAGTGACCAGGTTTGGAAGAAGTTACTCATTGTATCAGTTCTTGCAGTCAAGAAAGACTTTGAAAGAGCAGTTGCAACAGGGATCAAAGAGAAGAATTCTTTTCAATTTGGTGTGATCTGAGAAGTTCATCTCCTGATTCAATAAGAGGGTGGATCCTGGGAATTGGGAAAGTAAGGAATTTCCATGTTGCCTTGTGTACAAATCAACCTATGTACACTGAGAAGGACTACTGGGTATGCCAGGTTATATGAAAGAAGTATCAGAAGAAAGAACATATGACCATGATTGAGACCTATTGCACAGTTCCCCAACCAGCAACACCAGCTGACCATCCATCCAAGAAGATACCAATGAAAACAGAATCTATGAAAGGATGGAAGTCAGAAGTATATAATGTATGAAAAGGACAAGGGCTCTGATGACACTGACCAAGAACTAACACTCCACGTGTCCTCAAAAACAGGTGTACGAGATGGCAACCTGGTCACACCTTGGATCAAAAAAGTTCAGTGACATTGCCTATCACCAAATGTTTGCCCCATGTTCCTCTAAAAGAAACCTCTGTGTTTTTGAAGACATAGTGAGGAAAAGATAGACCTAAAAGAGATACTCAAGATGAAAGGTCAGCTAAATAGACAATCAGTTGTTTTATACTTGTGTGTCTGAAGGAAAGGCTCCGCCATTGTTTGACAGATCTTGGCTTGAGATGCTAAATGTGCATTGGACTGAGATAAAAGTGGTCACTAAAACACCTTGGAATCTTCAAGAAATACTGAATAGCACTCTAAAGTTTATGAAAAAGAACTTGGACAGATGAGCAATATATTAGTGAAGCTCACTAAGTCTGACAGCCAGCTAAAATTTAGTAAGTCCATAACTATGTTTTATGTCCTGTAATCTCTGATGGAAGCTGATTTGGACAATGTAGGCAATGTTAGTCTTGTCACTATTTCACAGTGACTGGACTACACCCATTTATACCAGTGATTCAAAAGCATGGCATCCTCCAAATTTCTGGGGATTTCAAAGTGATACTGAATTCAGTTTTATATGCAGATATGTATCAACTACCTTGTATTGATGATTTTTATTTTATTTTATTTTGCTATTTTTAGTGGAGGAGTATGTTTCAGTAAAATAGATTTGCTCAATGCATACTTATAAATGGAGGATGATTCATCATCTGCAATTATCTCAAAATCAACATACAAAAAAGCCTTATTTTGTTACAACAGGTTGCCTTTTAGTATCACAATGGCACCTGCACAGTTTCTGAAAGCCATGGATGAGATTATGAGGGGACCAAACAGAGTTCAATGTTCTTGGATGACAGCTTGGTTACAGGAATGGATCAAGAGGATAATCTCAAAATTCAGATGTTGTCTTGAACATATAGAAGTCCACAGACAGAAAGCACATCAAGACAAATGTGATTTTTTCAAACCTTCAGCTGAATGCCTCCAACATTTAATTGATAACATGGGCTTGAAGAAATCTTCAGGGAGATGAAAGGTGATTCCTGAAGTATCAGCACGAGGGAAGGCACTGCAATTAGATTCATTTATACTTAATTACTGTGATAAATTTCTACTTAGTTCAGCAACCATATAGGCATCTTTCTATTAACCATTACAAGAAAAGAAAAGGCAGAAAGGGACTAGAGTCTGAATGTGCCTTTGAGGAAACAAAGAAACTATTGATCTCAGCCTAAGCTCTTATGAAATTTGACGTTTCACTATCATTGTAATTCCCTTGTGATGTTTCACCATATGGAGAAGATGCAGCTCCTTCCCACATTTTTTCAGTATCGTAGAGAAACCAAAGGCGTAGCTGTGTTAATCTAGTTCAGGAAAACAAACAAGGGGTCTTGTGGTTCTTTTGTGGGAAAGCTCATGTGATAAATAATTTTATTAGACTTTAAAAGGGTATGTCTACACTGGAGGGCTCTGTTAAGGTGACCCTTAACAGAGCCCTTGAGTGTAGACATACCCCAGGAGCATTGCTGGCCCCAAGAAAGGGTTGGGGCTCAAGTCCGGGCCCTGCTCCCTCCCTGCCCCCTCACCCAATCCAGATCCAAGGTCTGATCCAGATCTGAGGGCCAATTCTGGCCCCTCTGCCACCAGCTGCAGGAAGCTCAGAGCTGGATTCAGTCCCTGCTGCTACTGGCAAGTGGCTTGGAGCCAGATCCAGCCCCTGCCATTGCCACCAGCAGCAAGAGCTGGAGTCAGCTCTGACATGACCGCTACTGGCAGCAATGGCAGAGGCTGGATCTGGCTCCGAGCTGCTAGTGCAACAACAGGAGGCAGATTGGGCCCCCTGCTTCAGATCGGGCCCCGGAGCTGAATCAGGGAAGGGGGCGGTGTCGGGGCCCAGGTCCCATCCCTTTCTTGGGGCCAGCATGGCTCCTGCCATCTACATTGCATTAAGTCGACTTTAAGGACAGGTGTTATTAAGTCGACTTAAGCAAGAGGTTAAGTAAACTTATTAAAAGCACAATGTATCCGGGGAATTTTTTAGGTCGACTTAAGCAACATTAAGTCAACCTAAGGCTCTAGTGTACACATACCCCTTGTTTATTTTATAGAGAAACCAGGGGCCTTTGACTCATGAACATTCAGTATATCTGAGAACTATTTGCAGACAGGGTGAGAAGCTTTCAACATTATTTTCAGAATTTGGAAGTTCTATGTCTATGAGCAAGGAAGACATTTTTCCTTGCTGGCCAAATACCACCTTTCTATACTTATCTGTATAAAGAGTTGCTGTAACCGTGTTGGTCCAAAGATATTAGAGACACAAGGTAAGTGAGGTAGTTAACTATTATTGGACCAAATTCTGTTGTAAAAATGACAAGCTTTGGAACTACATATTACCAAGATCCAAAGGGGAAGCTGTGTTACTTTAATTCAGTAAAACAAACAAACAAGGAGTCCTGTGGCGCTTAAAGAGTATCAAATATATTTATTGTGTGAGCTTTCGTGGGAGAAAATACCACTCCATCAGACACTTTGAAAAACTACATAGAATTCTTCCTCAGGATCTGTGTAGTTTGGCAGCTTGTCTCTCTGTCACAAGCAGAAGTTTGCTCAGTCAGACCCATCCCTACGGGGGTGCAAGGCCCGGGGCAGCCGGTCTGTGATGAGGCCCCAGTACTCCATCCCTATACTGGGAGGGCAGGAAAGGCCAGTTGGGGGGGGCTGGGCTGGGCTCTGCTTTTCCATCCTGCTTCTAAGCCAGCCCTCCCCGCCCAGGGCAGAACAGCTGGCCCAGGGGAGTGGCAAGAAAGCAAAGCCTGGCTTCTGGGCTGGCCCGCCCCACTGCTGGACTGGCTGTTCCCTGTCCTGGGGGCAGGCCAAGCTAGCCCAGAGCAGAGGCCAGCTCTTCATGCTCCCACCCTGCTCCCCCCTTCCCCGCTGCCTTCAGCTCTGCTCCAAAAGCGGGGTGAAGGGGCAGGGGACAGTGTGGCCATGGGGGGGACAGAGGTGTGGGCCCTGCACTGCCCTGCTTATGGCAGGAAACTGCATGGCCTAGGGAATCACTGGGCCAGGGGCAATTGCCCCTCCCAAGGACCACCCTGGGCTCAGTGAAAGATGTTACCTCAACAATTTGATTTCTGTCTTTATGAAAGATATTTTGCCTTGCTGATGAATCATCATTAGTAACTTTCAGTTTTTGGATGGAAACATGGAATTCCATCATTAGGTGCTGATCATGTGCAACAATGAACATTGCTCCTTTCAGCTCACTCATGTACTATTCAACTCTCTATAACAGTGAAACTCAAACTGAGGCTTCTGAGCCATAGGTGGCTCTTTAATGTGTCTACTGCAGCTCTATGCAGCACGTGATATTAAAACAATGTGTAATTTAATTATTTTCCGGTCTAAGATATTAATCAATCAGGGTGTCTTTACTTTGTTGTTAACATGTTGTGTATTGAAAAAACTATTAATGCTTGCTCTGTCCTTTTGCTGTGAGAATACATAAATTACTTATTTTCCCTGTCATTCTATTCAAAGATGAATATATAGCACTATAGTAAATGAAAGAATGAATTCACATTACTGTGACTTCTTTAGGTAATGTTGATCATTAATTTGGGTCCTGAACCACTGAGATCTGAGTACCACTGATGTAAAGGCACTCACAATGGCAATGTTGATGGGCTGTCATGTTTGTCACGGCCAAGATCTATCAACCCAGAGAAGCTTTGGGTGCAGTATTCAATCTCAGTTTGATGGATAGGATACCCATTGCTAGCATGGACATCAACAAAGCATCCTCTGTGAATAATATGCTCTCTCTTGTGTGAAAGGAATGATTCTACAGGGTGTAGTGTTGGATGAAAAGAATTCCCAGTTTACGCAGTCTGTGTCACATCAGTGTGAATTTTCTGTGAATCATGGTGACATTTTATGGGGAATGCATGTGATCACTCCAAAAATCACTTCAGTCTCAAGGTTTAGAAACTCATAGACTCTAAGGTTAGAAGTCTCCAGTATGATTATCTACTTTGACCTCCTCCATAATGCAGGTCCCAGAACCTCACCCGCCCACCCCTGTAATGAACCTCTAACTTATGAATGAGTTATTTAAGTCCTCAAATCTTGGTTTAAAGACTTTAAGGTACAGAGAAGGTCCTTTTGGTAGTCTATCAATGGAGGCCATAGGCTAGAATCATGCCTGGTGTCCACGAATCAACAAGGACATTGAGAGAAAGGCAAAATGCTGTATTATGGATCAGCAAATTCACCATGATCCTTGTCCAGCTAATCTGCATCCTTGCTTGTGGTCTCAGATTACTTAGATACATTATCATATGGAGTTTGCTAGATCTTTAGAAGATTATATGATTTTGGTTGTAGTCAACACACGGCTTGGCTAAAAAAGCTTTCCTAAGCCCCTCAGGGAGCTGGTATCTGGGTCTGCATCGTGCTGCTGCAAGCGGCCCCTAGAGGTCCACCTGCACTGCCCTCCCTTGCCAGCTGCCAGCACTGACCTGTTTACCTGCAGTGGGCTGCAGGGTGATGTGGTGGCTCTGGGAAAGCTGGAAGGCTCCTGCAAGCTGATGAGTATACAGAGGGATCCTAGTGCAGCCCTTCCAAGCTCAATGGATTAAAGTAAGCCAGAATGCACAGGAACGACATTGCAGGGACCACTATTTTTAGGGGTCAGCATTTGACAAGCCCCTAAAAATAGAAAATGGAGCTGCAATGCTGCATTCTGGGGCCCACCATTTAAAAATAGTGGGCACTGGAATGCAGCATTCTGGCTCCACTTTCTATTTAGGGGCCCATCAAGTGCTGAGCTCCTAAAAATAACAGGCGCTGGAAAGGTGTTCCTGTGTGTTCCAGGAAGGCAAGGAGCTGCTCCAGCCCAGGCTCAGGGTGCAGCCTGAGCCTGCTCTGACTGAGTATCCTCAGAGCCTCTAAGCATGCTCCATCAGAGTAGGCTCAGCCCAGAGTCTCAGCCCAGGCTGGAGCCACTCCACAGTTACCTGCCAGCCAGGTAAGGGGGCCCTGAGGGAAGGTTTGAGGACAGGCAAGTCAGTCCGGCAGGGAAAGGGCACAGGGGAGGGGGATCAGCCTGGGGCAGTGAGGGGTTGGGGGACCGGTGATGAGATGGGGGCCTGGGACAGCAGCTGAGGTAGGGGCAAGGATTTGAGGAGACAGTAGCTGGGGCAAAGGGCAGGTGGTTGGGGCCAGTAGCTGGTTTGTGTGTGGGGGGGTCCAGAACAGCACAAGGGGGTCCTCCAATTTAGGAGGGTTCCAGGGCCTGCCAATTTATACTTTAACCCCTGCTTGGTCTGAAGCCTGTGGTACTGAGCCACTACTATTCAACTGTGAAAGGCTGGAATGTGTTGTGCAGCATACAAGAACTTCAACTTTTGAAACAAGGAGTCTGCCAGCTGGGGGCTCCAACTGCAGGGCCTCAAGTACAAGCACAAGCAGGTGTGTGCAAGGATTAAGACACCACGAATTTGCACCACACTCACCCCACTCCCTCCTGGAAAAATCATCTCAAACTTCTAATTCTATAGGTTTTTTTTTTAAACCACCTTTTAGTTTTCAGTAGAAACCTATACCTCTGCTATAGGGACAAAGCCTTTCTGAACCCTAAACTGTAGGTTTTTTTTTTTTTTATTTTGCCCCCATAAGGACAGTCAAACATTGGATTCCAAAGGGGCAGCCATGTTAGTCTAGTCCAAACAAACAAGGAGCCTGGGGGCATTTTTAAAGACTTCCTAATGTATCTAGCACATTAACTTTCAGGGGAGAATCCTCCTTTGTCAACAAAGGGGGATTTCCTCCCAAGAAAGCTCCTGCATAAATAAATTTGTGCACCCTCTGACACTAAGCCTGGGACAGATGGACAGAGCTGGTAGGGGGCTGAGGCCAGGGTGTGAGGCTGAGGCCAGGAGGTGGAGCTCAGAGCTTATGGGGGTCTGGACCACAACTTATCTTCATATGTAGCAACACCCCTGTTCTAATTTGATTGACAGCATATTGCATGAATCACAAAAAAGAAAGGAAAAAGTACAGGGGACCACATGGGAATAGCCAGTCAAAGGCCAGCAGGGACTGAGCCCAACCAAAGGCCAACACACTGAATGACTGACAATGAGTGGGCAAGGAGGGGAAGGCAGGCGCCCAGCCAGCCTGTGTCTGTGACTCTGATTATTGCCACGTGGCAGGGAAGTAGAGAGGCAAGGGGAAGGGGTGTCTTGGAACTGCCCAGCAGGAAAGGGTCTGGCAGCCAGGGTGGGAAGGGGAGCCCACAGAGAAGGGAAAAAGAAGGTGTCCGGACCTGCAGGGTAGGGGAGGGGAAAGGGGAACCCATGCCACTCTGAATGTAGCAGGGAAAAGGGTGGGGGAGCCTGTTTTGACACATAGCTCTTGTCAGGTTGGCTGCCCTCCAATGTTGCCCCTACACTGAATGAGTTTGACACTTCTGAATCCAGTAGAATTTTTTAGGCCTGCAATAGAACCTCCTTCTGTTTCAACTAATTTTGATCACTTGTTGGGAGAAATTTTGACACTAGCTCCAGTTGATTCTTCATCATCCACCATTCCTGTTTTCCAGGGCTCAGCTACATCATCATCACCACATTGTCCTAAAACAATAAGAAATCCAGTTATGTCCCTGAATTTATAAATTGTATAGTTAGTGAGTCGTTATTCCAGGACAGAAAAATCCCTTTCACTTTAAGATTCTACAATAGTCCATCTGAGGATTATATAGTGGTAGGTATTATTTTTTTTGTTAGCCATATAAATGATACTGTATATGACATATATAATCTGATTTCTAACACAGGGTAGAGGATATGATGTTCTGTCCCTTTAAATGTTTGAGGAATGCCCCCCTCCTCCGCAGTGTAATGCCTCACTTTAGTGTTGTTTTCATTTTTGCTGCCTGAAAAATAAAGTGAGCACAGCAGATAGCTATGTTTCCATCATCTCCCTCTGTGTCTCCATCTCCTTCTCTGCAGGGTCCAGACATAACACCTAACTCAGATCTATGGTAACAGCAGTTAAACCATTTCTAATTTAGTTAGGTTTAATATAAAAAGTCATTTATTTTTGCTAGAGACTAATAAGTCCCTCTTGTGAGCATAAAGTACGATTTTTTTTGTTAAAAATTTTGTATTTTTTCTGTCAAAAACAGTTTAGTTCAGAGGAGGAAAACAGTTGCTGTGCTTTCTTGAGAAGGAATTCATTCCATGCTACAGAAACAAGCAATGTTGGATACAGAGGTGGGCCAATTCTCTTCACTTGAAAAGCTGTCATCCACTGATTAGCTATCTACATAAAGTTACATTTTAACTTAGCCTCAGAGCATGAAAGAGAACGGTGGGTTACTCACCAGTAACCGTCCTTCGAGATGGGCTGCTCGGATCCATTCAGTAATAGGTGTCTCCATGCCGGAGCGCCAGATTGGCCAGAAAAAAAAAAACTTTTGTCCTAGAGTGTCAGGGGAGGATAGGTGGCCTCCACCCCAAACGCCACGCCGTGGCTATATATACGGCCACCTCCCAACCCCTCCTCAGTTCCTTAGAGTCTCCAACTCCAGATGCGGGAATGGAAGGGAGGGACCTGAATGGATCCGAGCAGCCCATCTCAAAAGAGGACGGTTACTGGTGAATAACCCACCGTTCTTCTTCGAGTGCTGCTCGGATGCATTCAGTAATAGGTGACTACTAGCCATGCTGATGGATGGCGGGTGGAGTTGGGTCTTCTGCCTTCAGCACAGCAATACTCCCCAAATGGGAAGAAGCCCAGCAAACCAGAATCTAACCAGAGTCAAGAAATGAATAGGCTTTTTGGCATGGCATAGAAAGATCAGCAGCTGAGGGCCAACCCAAGACAGGGGCAGGGCCAAACCGGCCGAGGCATAAGAGAGTGGGCAGGATGGGCCAAGGTCACCACAACGAATATGAAGACCACAACATGAAACCATAGAGGGTTGCATTGGATGTTCCACCTAAGTGGCAGAACACAAAGGTATGAAGGCCAGAGAAAAGGTGTCTGGCCACAGGACCATTCCGAGTGGGCTTGTCGAGAACACTTGTAGTAACCCTTGGGGAGGAAGGGGTTAACACTCTGATCCGTGAGTCCCAGGACAGCCAATTGGAACAGCAGCCTTGCCTGTTACTGTTTGGATGCAGCAGAGCTCCTGGGAGGATCAGGAGGAGGCCAGAGGGGCCTGAGGAAGAATCCAGCAACATCCTTACCAGAGATAAGTTAAGTTTGTTACTGACCAGGTATGGGTAGAACAGGGAATGTGTACAGGTAGTCCTCACTTAGTGACCGGGTTCCATTCCTGAAACCCGGTTGATAAACGAATTGGTCACTAAACGAGGAGCAGCCCTACCGGTATTTCAGGCATAATGTACTTTACTGGTAGTGGGTTTTTCAACCATCTTTACATAGTTTTAATGTCACCTTTGCATCATTTATAACATATTTAATATATTTTTAAATGTTTTAAGCTTTAATGTACTGTACTGTACTTAGTTTGCATAGTGTACTGTAAATATGTACAGGTAATCGTTTTTAATATTCTGAATAGTACTGTAAAGAAAAGGCTTAAAATAAACTCCAACATGATAACTTTGTTTTATTGGCATAACTCCTTACATACTGTATTACAGAACATAAAGATGCAATCAGCAAAAATTATAAAAATGATGTACCAAAGAAATATGAAAATAAACATTCAGATTACATTAATATTTTTACTCATCAAATCCTTCAAAGTGTTGTTCAGTAGCAGGGGGGTCATCAACTTCATTGTCGGAGAGATCAGCAGGGTTATCAGGAGCTGTAGAAGGCCCTGGTGAGGGAGATGATGGCAAGGAAATGGGAGGACTTGTAAGGGTAGGTGTAGGGGTCCTGAATGGAACTTTAGAGAAGTATCTCGTTAGTGTGGTCTGCGTTGTAATTTTCTTTTTTTCTTCATAAATTTCACGATAGCATTGTAAAATTTCATTTATTTGTCGTTCCACTTTTGTGAACCGTTCAACATTCGGGTCCATACTCTCTAGTTCTAACATCGCTGCATTCACTTTGGAGAAGACATCAGCTAACCCCTTTACAGTGAACTTCTTTTGTACTTCTTCCACTCTTTCCTCTTCTTCTTCTTCCTCCTCCTCCTCTTCCAAGTGCTGCTGCGCTTCCAACTCTATTAAATCTTCGTTAGTTAGCTCTCCCTCGACATATTCCACTAATTCTTCAATATCTTCCACTTCAACATCTAAATTAAGCACATTAGCAAGTTCTCCATTTTTTTTTATTTATGACATCGATATGTTTGTCTTTCTCAAACCCTTCAAAACTATTTACAAAACGTTTCAGGCATTTTTTCCATATGCCTTGCATACACTTTTCTGTCACTCCCACCCAAGCTGATTCAATGTTCTTTATGCAGTGTAAAATATTAAATGATTTCCAAAAATCGCACAGAGTTACTTCATTTTCTGTTGCTGCTACCGCTTTGGAAAACGTTGCGCGCAAATATAGCGCTTTAAACGTAGATATAGCCCCCTGGTCCATTGGTTGTAACACAGCAATTGTGTTTTTAGGCAGATACACGACCCTTACATCAGGGTGTAGATCATCAAGATGCTGGGGGTGGCCTGGGGCATTATCAAGTAGGAGGATAATTTTAAAGGGAACACCGTTTTCCAGACAGACAATAATGCTTGACCGAGAGTATGAAGCAGTTCATGAACCAGTCCTCAAATAAAGATTGCGTCATCCATGCTTTGCTATTTGAACGATAGTAAACGGGCAGCGTGTGCTTACTGACCTGCTTCAGTGCACGTGGGTTTGCGGAACGATAGATGAAAAACGGTTTTAACTGAAATCCAGCGACATTTCCGCCCAACAACGTGACCCTGTCCTTAAAAGCCTTGAAACCAGGCATTGATTTAGCCTCTTTGTGTATGTAGGACCTTTCGGGCATTTTTTTCCAAAATAGTCCGGTTTCATCCGCATTAAAGATCTGTTCCGGATGATACCCGCCTTTCTCGATCATTTTGTCAAATTCATCCACAAATCTTTCTGCTGCTTCTACGTCCGCGCTTGCAGCCTCACCACTGATACTTTGATTATGAAGGCTGAATCTCCGACAAAAACATTGAAACCATCCATGACTTGCTGTAAATGTTTCCGTTGACTCTTTGTTTTCGCGCGCTTGCAATGTTTCAAAGATACTGTGTGCCTTTGCTTGAATTATTAAAAGGCTCATTGGCATTCTTTTTTGTATCTGGTCATCAAACCATATTGCCAGTAATTTTTTCATTTCGTGAATGAGGCCTTTCTGCTGCCTAGTTATTATGGCTTTATAGACTTTTGATGCTTTCACTGCTTCTTTCACTCGATCTTTATCCTTCAAGATCGTCGAGACGGTCAAATGCACCAGCTCCAAGTCGCGTGCTATTGCTTTAACTTTCTTACCAGCTTCATATTTATTTATTATCTTCATTTTCGTCTCAAGATCGATAGCCTTCCTTTGTTTTTTGGCGCTTTCTCTGGGTGAAGTCATGCTCTTCCTTTTTGCATACATCTTGTACTTTGGGGTGCATAATAAAGTACAAATACATATAGACGAAAAACGCTAGTTCTGACCAATGTTCTGCCTAAGCTGCGCTGGCGCACAGAAGGCTGCCAGCAGTGCGAGGTCTTCAACAGAGCTCCTGTGGAGCATGGAGTTCTGGAAACTCCCGCCCAGAGAAGCTCTAACAGAGCATGCCCAGAAAATCTGGGCATGCTCCCTAGAGCTTCTCTGGACCAGGAGTTAGGGCTGGGCCCTGCTGCTGGAGTCCAGCCCCAAGGTAAGTTTGTTGGGGCAGGGGGGCAGTGATGCCGGGCGCAGGGGGGGAGTGACAGCGAGGGGCGGCGGCGATGCCGGGCACGGGGGGAGCGACAGCGGGGCAGCAGTGATGCCGGGCGTGGGGGGGAGCGATGGAGGGGCGGTGATGCCAGGCGCAGGGGGGGAGTGACAGCGGGGGGGGCGGCGATGCCAGGTGTGGGGGGAGCGATGGAGGGGCGGCAGGGCTGCACAGCAGGCCCCGTGGGGGAAGGGGGGAGCGCAGCGAGCAACAGGAGTTGCTCAGCTGCCCTCTCCCCTTAGAGGGAACATTGGTCCCAACTGAGGGAACGAGACGAACCTGAGATACTGTACTGTAATACCAACTCATCAGAGAGCTGGTCGTAACTCCGAGGGGTCGATAAACGAGTAGGTTGCTAAGTGAGGACTACCTGTACTTAAACATGGCCAGGGTATTTTCTTTGTTTTTGGATTTCTCTGTGCTCAGCACATGTACCCCTCCTCCCCACTATCTGGTAACTACCTAAGTTAAACCCCAGAGAAGCAGCTCTCTGTGTTTATCATCTGTTCTTTTTAATTAAAGATTTTACCTTTTAAGTAAGCTCTGGTTCTGTGTCCTGAAAAGCAAGAAGTTTGTGTGCATGTGCCTCAGACTGCACAACCAGCTACTAGAGGGAAATCTATTCCGGTTCCAGCTCATATTGCAGCTGGGGTTCAGTCACTTTCCTGAGTGAGGAATAAAAGTGATTGCAACTACCTCACAGGAAGGAATTCTCAAGTACGCTTTCCTGGGTTCTCAAGAGGTATTTTGCATTTGAGTGGTGGCAGCAATACCACTCCGAGGCCAGGAACTGGAGGCCTTGGAGAGTTTTAAGAGCTGGCTTTAAGGCCAGTGGCTTTTCAGGCCTGTTGCAGGCCCCACCTTCTGGACTCAGAGTGCCAGAGTGGGGAACCAGCCTTGACAATGCTGGAGGCCAACAGGAGCAAGTTTTACCAATGATTGTGGCCTGCATAGGAAGTAACGGAGGGAATTATCAGTATCCCATGGATTGAGCACCTTGAGGTCCGAGCCAGGATCCAAACAGTCAGTCTCACCTGGATGCTTGCTGGCTACACAGGTAGCTGCGAGAGGGATGAACTTTATCCCCTGGACTGGACACGGCCAGTGCCAGCTGGGTCTGATCGACGAAGGTAGTAATAATTGAAAACGGTCTGGCAAGACACTACAAGCCCGTACCCTGAAGGCAAAGGCCTACAGTGAAATGGTGGAAGGCACAGGTATGCCAGCTACAGGATCTCAAGTTTGTGCACAAAGTGCACTCTTCCAGTTAAGAATGGTACCAAACCCCGGGTTTCTTGCTGGAGAGGTACTCCAGGACACTAGCACCCATAAGGCAACGTAATGGCCCGGACGGTGCTGATGGGTTAGTATCTGTAATAACCTATAATACCTATAATAGCATGAGAACTCATGGAGAAAGAGAGGGAGCTCGCTTGGCCTGTAATCTTGTGGGATTCCAGCAACCCGAGGGTTATACACAAAGGGGCAGGGGAAGGTGGGGACAATGCCAATTACCCCTCATGCACTGAGTTGAGGTGGCCCAAGGACTTGAAGGGGTGCCGTATTAGGAATACAGTCTTGCATGTCCAGGTCACCACCAAAAGGGCGTAGTGTCATGGCTACATAGCGAGGCGTGAGTAGCAGGGGAAAAGACACTTTGATGTGGAGTTACCCCGGAAGTACAGTTGTCAGGGGCAGGAAAGAATATCTCCTGACCACCTCAGAAGAGAAGCCACCCGCAGTATCAACCATGGTATCGCAGAGGTACCTTGAGGTTAGAGAACCCAATATAGACGGTTATCGCCAGTCAGGTACATATATATATATATATATATTTGAACCCCAGTCTCCCGTATCAAAGGGCGTCGCTCTTAACCACTACGCTATCCAGTCACCTAGAGATAGATCGATATATCTCTAGGTGACTGGCTAGCGTAGTGGTTAAGAGCGCCGTGGTGGTTAAGAGCAACGCCCTTTGATACGGGAGACCGGGGTTCAAATCCTGGTGGGTACCTGTCTACCTTCCTAGTAGGGGTCCTTGGGCAAAAGACCCCCTAACGCCTCACTTGCCTACCTCAAATATGAGAGAGACACGCGAACTAGGAGAGTCATGCCGACTCAGACATTGCCCGGATTAACAAGGTCCGCGCCAGATGTTGGGGAACCAGGACAATCTGATAAGTGGGCTACTGGAACAAACCATGTATGGATGAGAGAAGAGAACCTGGAATTGATGGAATGCTACTACAACAGCAGACCTAATGAGAAGGGATATATGAACCACCCCCTCCATTACAGAACACAGCAGCTGATATGAGGACAATTCCTACTACCACCATCACTGAAACCAGGGCCTGAAAGAGGAACTAGAAAGTAAAGGCCAAAGTGGTCCCGGTGGTGGTAGGAGCACTCGGGGCTGTGACTCCTAAGCTGGGACAGTGGCTCCAACAGATCCCAGGAACAACATCAGAGCTCTCTGTCCAGAAGAGTGCAGTGCTAGGAACAGCTAAGATACTGCGCAGAACCCTCAAACTCCCAGGCCTCTGGTAGAGGACCTGAGGTTGAGGATGACACATACCACCCACAGGGGGTGAGAGGGGAATTTTGTGTGTGTGTGTGTGTGTGTATATATATATATATATATATATATATATATATATATATATATATATATAGGCAGCATATATCATCAGGTCCCTCGGGGAGGTGAGGTGAACAACAACCTTGGTGGGGTCGCCAACAACATTGCATGGAGGTGCACCACCGGTTGAACTGTAGATCCCCAAGCAGGTCAGCAGGTCAGCACACACCCAAGGGGCAGTGTCCTCTGCTGGGGTACATGTGACCTGATGGCAGGGAGGTTAGGGTGGGTAGTTATAAGCAACTCATTGAGGAGCTTTCATGCTTGGTGTGCAGCCTTCTGTCCAGGCATGCTGAAGTACTGATGCCGCAAAGGTGGATGCTAGGGTGGAAGGCCCAAAATACGGTACCCACTGCTGTTCCCTTAGGGTAGGGCCTACGATAAAGACTCTTAGGATAGGAGTCCTGATATAACTGAGGTTGTCCACAAAGAGAGGGGCTGGAAGGAGCCTCAGCTTCTGTAAAGAAGGGGAGTATATGAAGGCAGGGATGGACTTCTCTGCCTTGGCCTTCCGTGGAGGCTAGGAGCTGCCAAGACTGTGCAAATGCATCTCGCATGACAAATAGGATGGAAGGTCCCGTCGAGCTGTCAGGGCCAGAATAGGCTGGTTACACGTTGTGAGTGAACGAAGGCATCCCCCGCCCCCCAGCTGGGAATTGAATGGGCCTACCTGATGGAGAACATCAGGGTAACAGGGATGGTCCCACTTCCAAGTAAATGCTTCAAATATACATCTCGGACCCTCCACAGCAAAGCTGGGGCTACTAGGAGACACGTTCCTCGTCCCTGGCAAAGATTTGACACAACAGTGCAGGATCAAGGGATACCAGAGGATGGGTGGGGGGAAGGTGGGGCGGATTCCCCACGAGTGCCAGAGGTAGCCGCTGCAGAGAAGGTGCAGGCAGGATAGCTGCTGCGGAGAAAGTGCAGGCAGGGAGTTTGTGCCTTGAGGAGGCCCATGCCACCCGAGGGCAGGGGAAAAGCCCCTGGTAGGGGTGCTGTGGCTGCAGTAGCAAAGGAAGAGGGGTGAATTGGGTGGGCCCCTTCCCTGCAGGAGAGAACAGAAGGGGGTCTCAGCCCTTGTAGCGGATATTAGCGGTGGAAGGAAGTTTCCTGTGATGCCACGATGATAGGGATAACAGGTAGTTAGAGGAAGAAGGTAGGGCCCCAGATGTCTATGTGGGAGGGGTGGGCCCGAGGGGGAGCAGGCCCAAGTATCTGACCTCTCCCCTAGGATCTCGAGCGGTGCCCACCACCGATAATGTTTCTGGGGGAAACAAAGCGTCCCCTTCGAAGGGCAGGTCGAGAACCATCTGCTGCGCATTAGGGGGTGCTCTAGCCTCCCTAAGCCAGGCCACCCGGTGAATGGTTACTGTTGAGGCCATGGTGCGGGCAGCTGTGTCCACCACGTTGCAGGCCAAAAGGAGGAGCTCGTCAGAAATTATGTTACCCTCCTCTAGAAAGGCATCATACTCCTCCCTGGAGTTGGGTGGGAGCAAGCGTTGGGATTTCATGACCAACTTCCACACGTCCAGCAAGTATCTGCTTATAATGGCTTGGTTGTTTGCCACTCGCAAATGGAAAGCCGTTGAGGAGTATACCTTATGGCCCAAAATGTCCAGTTCCCTGGCATCCCTGGAGGACGGAAGGGAGATGCTGGGGGTTCCCTGGGGCCCAGTGCCATTTATACCACTTCCCTCGGGGAACTGAGTGACCAGAGACAGAAGGGAAATCCATTGTGGGAATCCGATATTTAACACCTGCCATGTCCGAAACCGGGGCAATAGAACATGGGCTCTGCCACCGGGAACGGGCGAGGTCCCAGACACCCGGGTGGGGCGGGACTGTTAGGGGTTTGGTGGGGGAAAAGGCCAGCCCGAAGAGGGCTTTGGGAGAGAGACCCAAGGGCTGCACCACCATTCCTAGATGGGCTGTGGCCCGGTGCAACAGATCGAAGTGTGCCGACAGATTTCCCGCATAGAACTCTGGTGCTGGGTAGAGGGTGGTACCAGGTGCTCGCTGAGGTAGAAAGGGGGTCTCCCAAGGGGATCATTTCTGTGGCCAGTAGCAAAATGGCGACGGAGACAAAGTGCAGCACCGGGGCCAATTAGAGCCGCTTGAAGGACCTTCCTCTGGACTGGAGGCAGGAGGAGGATACCTAGACTCCTGCGGGGGTACTGGCGATGGCAGAGTGACGTGCTGTCACAAAGATGGCTCTATGGTGCCAGAGTGGGAGATGGAAGCGGCGAGGGCGAACACCCCTGGTAGGCCCAGGCCTTGGATATGAAGGCCGGTTTTCCCCTTCTGGTTGGGAGCGGGGCAAAAGGTGTGGGGAACAAGAGGAGGGCTCGTGCAGCCACCACCACTTCTGGGTGGAGAGCACAAGAAGCGACTCTGTGAGGCTCTGTGGTAAGTTCTCACCGGGGGGAGGAGGGCTGCCTGGGTGGGCAAGCTCCCTTTCCTGCAGCTGACTGGGCTCTGCGATGCTGAGGGTGAATGTGGCCAGCACTGAGGCGAGCTCAGTGCCGGTCTGCCCGAAGGTAACCTCAGACAGTGCCAAGGTGCCAGGGCACCGTGTCAATGCTGTGGCAGCACCGGAGATGATGGCGAGCAGTGCCGGGGCGATCCGGATACCAGCGGTACCGGGCTGCCCGAAGGCGACCTCAAGTGGTGCTGAGATGCTGGGGTACCGGGTTGGTGCCGGGTGCCGGGGTTGGCACTGAGGTTGTGCAGCAGCAGCAGCTACTGGCAGTGCGGTGCCGCGCCGGCTCTGGTCCCAAGCTGGGTCTTGGTGCAGGGCAGGAACCCGAAGCCTCAGGTGAAGAGTGCCAGGCCTCCTAGACGCTAGGGCACGGTGCCGTTGTTCCCTCTCCTTGATTTCGTGGTTTGAAGGAGAGACAGATGGAACAGGCTGAGACCATGTGGTCTTTGCCCAGGCACCTGAGGCACTTCCCATAGGGATCGTCCCGAGGGAAGGTCTTGCCACACTCAGTGCAGGGTTTAAACCCTGGCATGATCGTAGGATGTTCCGGTCTGATGGTGGAAGGCTCTTGTAGTGGAATTAAATCCACGAAGAGATGCTCCCAGTTGAGCAAAAGCTCATAGATGACAGGCAGGCTGCTTGAGATTCACAATGAGCGGATGTTCCAGATCCAATGCGCAAGGCAGAAGAAATGAAACTGAGGAGGGGGTCGGGAGGTGGCTGTATATATAGCCATGGGGTGGCATGAGGGGCGGAGGCCAGCTACCCTCTCCTGACAGGCTAGAGCAAAAGTTTTTCCAGCCAATCCGGTGCTCCAGCACAGACACCCCTATTACTGAATGCATCCAAGCGGCACTCGAAGAAGAAATAGAATCTCTGTTTTGTAAGCCAAAACCAGCGAAGCATCAAATGATATGATACAATCATAAGAATACAAGAGTTTTACGAAACTCACGTGGCCAGACTGACTATGCCTTGCAGGCGGCTCTGACCAGAGAAAAGGTGTGCACGGGAACACAGGAAGGCGAGCCCCTTTGCCCCAGGGGCACCTGTTCCAAACCCCCCAGAGTGACCACACACACACTGGGATAGCACAGGGATTGTGGGAATGGGGAAGGTTTAGTTACAGAGGTGCAAAGGGGAAACCAACAGGGAAGATGGGGTAGCAGTAACACAGAGTAACAGCTAACACAGGGCCCTACAAGGCCCAACAATAGAGCAGGCTGGAGGCAGATGTGACCTCGTTCTGCACCATGAGTTCAGGAGTCCAAGCACAGTTCCGGTCCAGAGTTCAGTCCAGCAGCTCCTAGTCTTTGGCACCAGCACTTTCCTAGCAAAAGAAAACCCTCCAATGTCTCTTCTGCCACTCTCTGCGAACCCAGAGTGACACCTTCCCCACTTAATTAACTACAACCTCCCTCCTGAGTTCCAGGTCCTGTACTCATGGCCCCACAGTTCCAGATGGCCAGTCACTGGATACTGCTCTGTCCTTGGGAGACTCCCCCCAGCACAGTGTCCTTTTGTGGGTGTTGGCCTGGCATCCCAGGTCAGCCACTCTGTCTTCCCTGGCTTCAGGCAGGGCCTCTCTCCCTGCTTCCTTCCCAGGCCTCTCACTGCAGCTCCAGCCCCCCTCCTCAGCTCCACAAACCCTCTCCCACAGGGCAAAAATTTGAAGGAACCAGGCTCCTTAAAATCCCAGAGGGGTTACATTTAAAAGATCAAAAGCTACAAAAATCTTGCTTTTCAGTTCAGTTTTGTCACCTAAAGAGGACCACAAGAGTACAATCTTCAAATTATAACAAGAAAAGGTTAAGTGTGTGTACCATTTCCTAGCCTCATTACTATCATACATATTTATGAGAACAGACTCAGTTTTTTAGCTCTGTGTGGTAGTGGTGCAAGGAATCAGGAATTTGTGATGCTCAGTGGCCTTTGGTATAGAATGTCATGTTGTATGTTGGAATGATTAACATTGTCAACATCTTATAATTTTGACAAGTCTAGCCATTTTGCCCCTTCTGATGGCCCAGGAGTTGAGACAGAAATGAATATAGCGAGAAATGAATTATATTGTAAAAGAACATTGAAAAGGTCAATATCATGCTATCCACAAGAATACTCATCTGCAGAAATGGTAATAAAAATACCAACAAATGAACAAGTCTCACAGAACTCTTTTCATGAGGAGAAACAAATGAGGGGACTATTATTATCCCCATTTTACTGATGTGGGAACTGAGGCACAGACAATGCTATGGCTTGCCCAATATCACTAAATACTCCCTCTTATAATAAAAGCCTCATGCACACAACTCTTAGCAAATATACATCAAATTCTTCCTAAAAAGTCGCACAAGAAGATGGAGAAAAGAATATGTTTAAGGAATTTTATTTCTCCTTAATTATGTAACATCATAAGTTGGGTATCAGATAATTATAGCCAAAGTTGGATCAGTCTATTGTTTCACTTTAATTTCATAGAATCATAGGGGTGGAAGGGACCTCAAGAGGTCTTGTAGTCCTTTCCCCTGCACTCAAAGCAGAGCTAAGTATTTCCTCTTGTATCAGAGCACAGCAGTTTATTTTAAAGTGAGCAGTATACAATTAAACCCTAACTTCTCAGAATATGCAGGCTGCTTCAATATCACTTTGAACAAGAATTAGAGAGCAGGATTGAGCAAGGAAGAGAGAGAGAAAGAAAATCATTAGAGAAAGGAGAGAAAAGGAACTAGGGAAGAGACAAGAAACGAAGCTGTGCAACATCTCCAGATTGGATTTTGTGTATTTACAAGGACAAGATCTCCCATTTTTAGAAACTTAATATCAGCAAATTCATTGAAATAATAGTCATTTACAGAATAATAGATTTCAGTGCATTTTCACAGCTTCACTGGAATGCAAAAAAGGTTATTCTTCTACAATGCTTTGTTTTTACATTAATACTGCACACTACAGAGAAAATCAGTACAGCTAGTCCTCACTTAGTGACCTACTCGTTTAGTGACCCCTCAGAGTTATGACCGGCTCTCTGATGAGTTGGTATTATGGCGATGTACGAGAACTCGCATCAACTCTCTCAGATTACCTATATTTACAGTACACTATGCAAACTAAGTTCAGTACATTAGAGCTTAAAACATTTAAAATATATATTAAAAATGTTATAAATGATGCAAAGGTGACATTAAAACTATCTACCGATGGTTGAAAAACCCACTACCAGTAAAGTACATTATGCCTGAAATACCGGTAAGGGCTGCTCCTCGTTTAGTGACCAATTCGTTTATCAACCGGGTTTCAGGAACGGAACCCGGTCACTAAGTGAGGACTACCTGTAATCCTCTAAACACCAAATCTAGAAATGGCATTTAAATTGGTACATACAAAAGAAACACATACAACACAGGAATGGATTTTAAGATGGAATACTACAACTTCACTAACTTTTAGCTTTAATGTTAAGTCCTCCCCCCACCAATGCCAGGAATCTCTTCAGTCTATTACAATGTTAAATGGCCTTCATGCCAAATAAGTACCATGCAGGGTTGGCCCCTTCATCTTAACACCCAGAACTTAGCTCACCTCTGAATCCTCTCACCTTCCCATGCTAGGGGCCATTCGAGTACTCATGGGGGGGTACATTCTGCAAAGATGTGTCTCCCCTTCTTCCATAAGGTAATTGTGAGGGCATGGACTGCCTGGTCTTTACAACGACTGGCACACCCTCCCCCTCTGTCACTACCTCACTGCCCCTATGAGTCCGGTCCCTCCTAAGTCTCTGGTCCTTCAGGCAGGGCCACTGAACAAACACAGCGTCATTTGGTTGAGGGAAGCAAGGAGTTGCAGAGATCTGGTGAGTCAGCTGCTTCAGGACTTAGGCAAGCATTGATTGTGTTGCCCAGGATGAAGGGAGAGGATGAGGGGGATACAGGCCCACCCATCTCCACTGTGTCCCAGCCCAGGGCCCACATCAAGGCTGCTGAGTCAACCAGGGATCAACAGGGTTCTACCTGCAACACGCCGACCCCAACCTCAGGCCCAGGACAGAGTAGCTCCCCTTGGATCCTTCCTGCCTCTTCTCCCCACGGTACCTGCTCAGCCTCATCAGGATAGTCTCCGAAGGGCAGGTTGCAGAATCTCACCATGTTGTCTGGGAGCAGTGGGTCCAGCAGCTCGTCCAGGCTGTCTGCAAGGGGTAGCTCCTCCAGGTCACGGCCAGCAGGAGTCTACTCCAGATCACCAGCAGCAGGCAGTTCCTCTAGGTTCGTGGGCTTGGGCAAGCCCACCTGGCCCTCCAAGCTAACTGGTTCCATGGAGACCTCTGGATCCTGGTCTGCTGATCCTTCTGGGCTCCTGGTCCAAAGAGCCTCTCCCCAGTAGCAGTCCTTGAGTCATTCTCTGGGGTAGGGACTGGACACCAAATTGTATGCAGGAAATGGCTCCCAGCCCACTGGCATTTCCTCCATGGGATACTGGTCCCAGGGTCAGGGAAGCTCCTGCCAAAGTGAAGAGATGTCCTGCCTCTTTGGGAGCTTGGCTCAAAATGAGCTTACGGGCCTTCCTTTTATACTTTCTGTCCCCGCCCCTTAACTTCTGGCCTGATGGACAGGTAGCACCTGCCTCCTCCCTGCGGTGTCTGGTTCTTTTCTCCCTCTCTGACCCTGAGGAGGACCATGCCTCCTCACTACAGTAATATTTTATCCTAGTCTCATGTTAACTCTGGGAGCTGGCTTCTTAGAGCCTCTTCCCAGCACTGGACATAGCCGCAAGTTGCAATGAAACTAGAAACTCCATAGATCCACAGCTTCTAAATTCTTGTGCTTGTTCCTTACTAACCTAAAACAGGCTTCCAGGATGCTATGAGGAAAGTAAGGGGAAAACAAAAAAATCTGCCAATCCTCCCATGAGGAAAAATGCTTTCCTGAGTATGAAAACCAGTTATCAGTCACATCTACAACATCTTGGAAACACAGTTCAAATGATACCTCCATTTTAGGAGAGGGAGAGCCAGGTAGCAACCCCAGAAGAATGGCTGCTGAATGCCCTGAAGGATTCATATACAATTGGAGACCATGATAGATAATTAACTTGCCTTTTCCACACAGCTTTACCAAAGAGCATCAGGGAGAAGCAGAAAAATCCTTCCTCTTCCCCTACATCACAGAAGCATGGAAATACAAGATTGGAAGGGAGCTTGAGAATTCCAGCCCCCCGTGCTGTGGCAGAATCAAGTACATTAACACCATCTCTCACCATTCCCTCCTGCCCAGACACCACCTTCTCATCCATCTGGGGGGAGGGGGCAGGGATAAGGGGCAAAAAGAAAACTCTAGAGCTCAATTGCCACTGTTTGTGGCAAAATACAATTACTCACTTTTAAATTGGAAGGTCATAGCTTAAGAAGATCCAGTTGAAAAGGAAAGTAGTACACATGATGGCTAAGGGAGAAACAGGTCTAACAACTGTATAAAAGAAATATGTTGCTGTTTTTGAAGAGAACCTAGGAAACATGAAAGAAATCACTGTGAAACAGAACATTAAAGGTGACAGTCAACCAGAATGTCTGAAATCCAGAACTCTTCCACGTACCATTATATCAAAAGTTGAGGCTCACCTGGAGTAACTGGTCAAGAATGGAGTCATAGTGCCTCTTACTCACAGCCAATGGGCAACAACAATCATTCTAATACTGAAGAAAAATGGCTTCATTTGGATTTGTAGGGATTTTAAGGTTATTTTTAACCTGGTATTGTGTACCGAGCAATTCCATCTTCCCCACATCAATGACCTCTTCACTTCTTGGTAGGAAGACAACAATTCAGCAAAATTGATGTGTCAGGAATATATACAGATGAACATTTATGAGAAGTCCCAATGGCTGTTGACTATCATGACACATGATGAGCTGCATGGATATTGTCACTTGCCCTTTGATCACTTACTCCAGCTTTGTTTCAGGGGGCTATGAACCAGATATTGGAGTGACTTGCCAAGAGTCCAGTACTATCTTGACAACATCTTGGCTGCTGGCAAAAGTGAAAGTGGTTACATTAGGAACGTGGATGCTGCCCTACAAAGACTGGAAGGCTACAGCCTATGAGTTCACAAAGGCTATGTTTACACTACAGGGGTCAGGTAAGTCGACTTAATAAGGTTAACTTAGAGTCAACTTTATTAAGTCCATTTAGTGAGGCCCCATTTGTTTAAGTCAACTTTATAAAGTAGACTTAAGCCAGGGGACACATTTAAAGTCAACTTAATATAGTCAGCCTTAAATGGGTCCCCAGCTTAAGTTGACTTTATAGAGTCAACTTAAATGGCTCTAATGCACAAAGTCAACTTATTAAGTCGAGTTTAATGGGCACATTGTTTTGACTTAACTCTTAAAGTTGACTTTAAGGGCAGTAGTTATTAAGTCAACTTAAGCAAGTGCTTAAGTCAACTTAATTAACTCCAAACATGGCCAGGGAGTTGCTTAAGTCAATGTAAGCCCGCTGACGGTGACTTAAGCCTCCAGTGTAGACATATGCAAAGACAAATGTGAATTCCTCCAGCCTCTGTTGAATATTTGGGACATGTTGATGCTACTGGCCTTCATAAAGCTCCTTCACAGATCGATACCATTGTGAAAGCTCCACCTCCCCAACACATAAGCCAACTTTGTTCTTTTTTAGGGTTACTGAACTATTGTTGAAAATTTATTCTACAGTTAGCAACACTACCTAAAACCATTCTACTTGAACTCCTTTGCCCAAACAAGGTCTGGGAGTTGATTGAAGCCTATGATGTTGCATATAATAAAGACAAACACACATTGCTAAATTCAGATGTTCTGACACACTTTGACCCATCCTTATCTCTACAGTTGGCCTGTGATGCCTCTTCTCATGGCATGGGACTAGTCATGTTACATATTATGCCTTCTGAAGAAGAGAACCATTGCTTTTGCATCACACACACATTAAGATGGCAAAAACTAACTGTACCCAAATTACAGGTGGAGAACTTGAGATTGTTTTTGGAATCTGGAACTGTCACCAGTACCAGTTTGGACATAAGTTCATATTTCTCATTAACCATTAACTTCTAACATCAATTTCTGGACCAGGCACAGGCATTCTACCATTGGCTGCTAGTTTTATTCAATGATGGGCATTGTTGCTTTCCACGCACACATGAGATCATATATCAGCAATCCACTCTGCCTTGCACTGCAGATCATCTCTAAAGACTGTCTTTATCAGCTTAGCATCAAGATATTGGCTAGAAAGAAATCTACTTTAAAGCAAGTAGAGACCACACCCATCACTGCTATTCAAGTAAAGGCAGCAACGAGTTGACCCAGTACTGTCCCAAGTTATGGACCTCATGATGAATGAAATGTCTCTATGGGACTTTCAGGTAGTACCCAACCTTCTTCACCACACGCCCAAAAGAACAGAGCTATCAATCCATTCTGGTTGCTTTTTGTGGGGGATGCGCATCATTATTTCACCACTACTGACATTGCAGATGTTAAAACAGTTGCATTCAGGTAACTATGGAATAGTGGGCATGAAGTAAATTGCTCAGAACTATTTTTGATGGCCTGTCCTGGACAGTGACTTTGAACAAAAGGCAAAAACTTGCACTTCATGTTAGAGTGTGAGGGATGCACCCCACTTGGCGCCCTCCAGGCCCATAGGACTGACCTGAAAAATTGTGCAGTATATTCATGTTAATTTTGCTAGCCCATTTGAAGTAAGCATGTACCTGATTATTGTTGACCACCACTCTAAATGGCAGGAATCTCTCTAATGCTATCCACTACTGCTGAAAGCACCATCCAAAGACTGAATTAAATTTTTAGTCATTGCATTCTGCCAGAACAATCTATAAGTGACAGACTGCAGTCCCTCAAGTTTGAACATATTATGAAAGCAAATGCGATATTACATGTCATTTCAGCACCGTACCACCTATGCCCCAATGTATTAACAGAAAGGTTTACTTAGACAGAAACAAGTTTTTAAATCTGCATGGAGACATTTGTCCATTCAAAGAATCTGGACAATTTCTCACTAAGAAACACCCCTCATGCTATGACTAAAGCACCTCTTGCCTTTCTAATGATGGGTTAAGAGCTGCACTCTTGCTTCGATCTCCTGAAACCCTCCAAAGTATGGCAAGTTGTGCAACATCAACAATCAAGTCATCAGATATGTACACAGAACAAAGACCAAACGTTTAGTCCTGAACAGCCTGTTCTAGCTTGACTCTGGAGGTAAATTGATCCATCCTATAGTCATCACCCAGACAGGACCTGTTTCTTACATTGTCCAGACTACAAATGATCTCACCTCGTGGCAACATGTAGATCAAGTGTTGCCAGGTCATAGAGATCCCAAGGACATATTTCACATTGCACTGCCTGGCCTCATCTTTGCTGTAGAGATCTCCTTGAGCCAAAAGTCACTCATTCCTGACTTGCCAATTCCACCCACCTCTGCAGCAGATACAGTACCTACATCTGCTCAAACTACCTGCCCTGGGCCCATTGCTAGCTGTGCATCAGTAAGAACTCCATGTGCATGAACACCAGAAGTTCACTCAGAGAAAGAGGAGCTACTCAGCCATTGATTCTTTAGATAGGGCAAACTCATACATACTGCACAGAATAATCCCCAGGACTTCACTGAGAAACAAGGCATTCTACCTTCATAGTCTTATTTAATTATTGTTCTGTTAAATTGATGTTTCCATTAAGGGGGGAGGAATATATTATGGGGGTGTGTTTCTTATCTAGCTTGTTGTACCTAACAAAACTAGAATATTCTGTGATATTTTAGCCAGTTCTGTCTAACGCTGAATTGAAGAATAAACTCAGCCTGTATGTGTTTACATGTCTCCATTTCCCTGTCTGCTGGGTTCTCCCTGAGCGCAAGTAACTTCCAAATATCCTAACATAATATTTTTTTTTCTTGATTCTTCACCTGTCAAGGGAGCTTGATGTTTCCTCGTTTTGCAACATTACTCAAATGTACCCTAGTAGCAGAGCCAAAAAACTAACTTTTTTTCTGCTTTCCTTTTCTCTTGGCTACAGCTTCCTTTATAGATCCTGACAAGTTGCAGCTCATGGTGCTAAGGAAAGTAGCATTGCCCATGGCAAACAGAACTTTGCAAAAGGTGAATATGACATCTAACTCTTTCCACTGCCACAGGTACACATTGTCTGTGCTCTTTATAGCAAAGGAGTCCATTAAGAAGCTTAACAGCAGTGACAGAAATTCTTTATTAAAACTGCCCTCTTACTTCCATCCTGCCTGCATCTCTTAGTTTATCTTAAAATACAACCCCTGTTATACATTATGTACCTATTCCATTTTGAAACAGCAAAACTAAATGTTTTTAATACATAGCTATCTTAGTGAGATTTAGTTTAAAAAAAATCACTGAGCCAAAAATACGTGAACAATCATAATTAAATGTATTTTACTTTTAAATAAGGTATTAATGATATATGACTCATGTTCTGCATATTGCATATTCCAGGGGGAGGACCTTCTGTGAAGAAACACAATAAAATGGCTATCTGAGTAGAATAAGATCTGTCTAATAGAGGGAGCACAAAACAGATAGCCTGAGGAGCTTTTTAGGTAGAGATGAAAGTCAAGTGTGTGTGTGTGTGAATTAAAAAGAACAGATTCATTTATCTCTGTCTTTTTAAACCTGGACTGAATGCTAAGAGCCATCTGTCAAGACTGCATGCAAGGCAATAAAGAGCAGATATTTTGTTTATCTGAATAAATTATCAGATTTGGTCAGTATTTTAGCAGAAATGTGGGCAACACAGTGATTCCCTAACAGGCAATGTTGACAGGTGGAAAGGGATATAAAGGGGACAATTTCCCAAGGGCCTGGGAGTGAGCATAGGAGTGAGTGGAGTGTGGAATGGAATGAGAGTAGAGGCTAGGGCAGGTTGTGGGCAAGGACACATGCAGAAGAGGTGGGATGGGATTCTGCTATTAATTTAGAAGTGGGTTTGATATGTCAAATATGTCATTCCTACTGTCCCCAGTTGTCTTTACATACATATAACAGCACTCTTTAGGAATAATCAACATTTTAAGAATCATTTCAAGTAAATTAAACTCTTAGAAAGAAGTCTTTCCTCTGGGATCATTGCAAAAGGACTCTGTCAGGAGTCTTCTGTAACTGCAGTCACCATTAAAATAAACGACGAGTCCTGTGGCACTTCTAAAGACTAACAAATTTATTTATTGCATGAGCTTTTGTGGGAGAAAATCCACTTCATCGGACACTTTGAAGATAGGGAGTTTAGATGTTGGGAGGAAAATAAATTCAGGAAGTACAAGTCATAGGATCAGGTCAGACTGTTAAAGCAAATCTATGTAATAGTTTAGATTCAAACACTTACTTATACTTCCCTTTATTTATTTTCCTCCCATTCTGTAAGATCCCTATCTTCAACGCATCTGACGAAGCAGGATTTTCTCCCATGAAAGCTTATGTGATAAATAAATCCATTAGTCTTTAAAAGAGCCATAGGACTCCTTGTTTGCATTGCTGAACTAGACTAACACTGCTATACCCCTTTGGAACTTGCAGTCACAATTAAATTTCAATTTGCATTTGCCTCCTTGCTTTTGCTATCTTGACTCTAGCAATGACCCTATCTTTAGTCAACCAAAGTTTAACTTTGCGCCCTTTACTATCTCCAATAAAACTTAATAGAAAAACTAAAAATAAAACTTTAGAAGAAGTATATTCTTTATTAAATTCTATAGATTTCTGGAGTAATTTATTTATAATCTGGATAATTTTATTCTAGTTAAATTCTGCAGGCTTTTTCTACAGATCCTATTGTTAGAACTCTGGCACTTCCTTTCCTCTCTTCCTCCCTTACCCCTGAAATTCACTGTTATAGATAGCAGCCACATTGATAGAAGAATCCAATTTAAAGGATTAACAAGATCTCAAGAGGTTAGTACATTTAAATCTGGATTTAAAAACCTGAGACTTCTATCCAACCAATTTTATGTCTTTGACAGTCATAAGGAGCTGGAATTTTTGTGCTGCCATTATAGAACAGGGGTCAATAATTCTGCATCTAAGGAACCTGCTAAAACACTTAGTTCTTCTGATTGTTAAATGATTAGGCAAAACCTTATAAACATTATTTCTCAGGTGTGTTTCAGTCCAGCTGAAAATGAAATCCTTCTAAGATGAGCTGGACACATGCCAAATATCTAGCATTCTGAAAAAATTGGACAAGACAGTAATGAATGTTTATTTCATTTCAGATTCTGCCATTATTTCAGCAAAGCAGGATATAATTCATACCACAGAGGTTGCAGTGTAAACAACATGACTGCACAGCTCTTACATCTCTAATTCAGACCTCCATCTCAGCACACACAACCATTTCATTCAAAAAACAAAAGCCTACTTTAAAATTTTCACATGTTGCTGTAAACTGCTGAGAGGCATTAAGTTTCAAATAATGTTTATATTTTGACAAAACAACAGTACCTTCATGGTGGTGGGTCTCATGTTCTAGAAGGCTAGTGGATCGTAGGGCTCCTCTTCTTCTTTGTTTCTGCCCATAGTGGCTGCCACTGGTGTCACTCCTGGTGTAAGGAAGGGGGGTTTGGGACGCAGGCCCACCCTCTCCTCTGGGTCCCAGCCCAGGAGCCCTAAGAGATGCAGCCATGTGCTGCTGACCAAGTCTTAGTCCTGCACTCCTTTCCCCTGGTCTGTTTTCCCCCCTCCTTTATATTTCTTAAGGTTTTCACCCAGTCTCCTCTTTTGTTGGGTTTCTTCTCTGCCTCTCTCTATCATTTCCTCTGTTTGTCTGTCTTGGGGTCTCAAACTCAAATCACCATGAGGGCCTCATGAGGACTAGTAAAGGGCCACATGAGGATTAGTACATTAGCCTGACGGCTGCACTACTGAAACCTTTCCATACAATAATATTGCAAATATCAGTAATGATTGTGTCATTGCAGGCTGCAGGAAATAGCTTTAGGTACTGCATGCGGTCCACGGGCCATGTGTTTGAGACCCCTGGTCTATCTCCTGTCTTTTCTCCAATGCTTCTTGAAGTTCTGCAGCACAGCACTAACCTCATGCTCCTTCTCCAGCTTGTACAACCTCTGTTTGGGGCAGGGCAGCTTTTGTCAAGCACCTGGCTAGGCCTTAATTGATCTCAGGTGCTTCTGATTGCCCTGCAGTAACCACAGCTAGCCACTAAGGAAACAAGGTCTAACATTCTACAGCTTATATCCCTCCCTTCACTCACTCTTGGAGTGCCTGCTGCCCTTAATATCTCACAGTATGTACACATCGGATACAGGAAAATAAAGAAAGTTAAGCCAACCGGACATTTGACAAGCTCAAAAGAAAAAGCTAGTGAAGACTATCTTAATAAGCTAGGATACTTTATTACCAATTAATTGTTAGGATGCTAACACAAACTTATTTACTTCAAACTAGCATGTCTCCACTGGGCTAGTTTGAAGTAAAAATGAAAATTAGTTCAAACTAAGCAGTTAGTTTGAACTAATCAGCAGAACTAATTTTTTTTTTTTAAGTTTGAACTAGTCAGAGCCAGCAGCGGTGCTGGGGCGGCGAGGGACCCAGGGCACGGGCGTCCCCAGTCAGCCGGTCCCGGCCCCAGCCAGCAGGCCTTGCCCCCTGGCCAGGGATAGGTCCGGGGGGGCTGCACCACCATGGGCGGGTAGGCTGCGGTGGGTCTGCGCTTGTGCCGCCCCGGTTGCGGCCAGGCCCTGGTGCCGCCATGGCCACGGGCGGCCCGCCGGGCCCTGGATCCCCGGCTGGGGATCTGGGGCCTGGCCACTGGCAGCTGCAGCGGGGCCTGGCTGCCCGCAAGCGCGGGGCCCATCCACCTGCAGCCACTTCTGGCCTGGCCTGGCCACGGCCTAGCCCCCTGTGGCAGCGCGGCCCCCCCCGGGCCTATCCCTGGCCAGGGGGCAGGGCCTGCCGGGCGGTCAGCCGGGCCCTGGATCCCTGGCCGGGGATGGGGCTGCCATAGCCGCGGCCAGCTGGGGATATGGGCCCCGGATCCCCGGTCCGATTGGGCTGGAGATCTGGGGCACTGGCATTGGGACACGTGCCCCGGCATGCCCAACGCCAGCGACGCCCCTGGTCAGAGCCTAGGGTAGACAGGGTTCAAATTAGCTTGGACTAAATTTGCTTAGTCTGAACTAAGTTACTTGTGTAGACTTTGCCTTGTTGATTATTTCTTATCCATTGGTTTAAAAGATTCAGTCATCCATTCAAAGAATGGAAACATTGTCATGTGATTTAGGTAACTAATCACATTCCACAAAGAATTGAAGTGAACTTTTTGCAAGAATTCCAGAACCTGAAATATATGCATAGACTCTGGCAAATTTGTTGATTATATTTATATTTGCAAAAATTAGGATCAGTTGGAAAGATAATGCTGAATTCAGTTAGCTAATACCCAATGTGTAGTTTGACTGTTTCTAATCCCATATAGCATTGCTCTTGAGAAAGCCATTTTCAGATTAGGTACTTCCTTGATTAGCGTTCTTAATTTAATTATTGCACCGATCACAGGATCTAGAAGCACGTTAGTGTTAAAATGCATAATTAAACAAAAACTAAAATAAAATATTAGATGAGGTATTAGAGATAACCTTTGTGCATAGAAGCAGGCCAGAAGTACTGAGGGAATCCAAAGCCAGCCTATCCAGTTTTTCAATACCCACACAGTTTGTATAAATAAATATTATACAAACCTTAATCTGAAATAACCCTTTTTTCAGTGGATAAATGAAACAAAAATGTTGGCTATATTTTCTGCTGTTATGATTTTCATTTTCACATCCCACTATCTTTCTGTGTTGTGTCTAAAAGTGAAAGTCCCAGAACACTACAAGAAACTCCAATAGACTCTCAACTCTTATGTATTTATTAAAACAAAATAAAAACTAGATGGCCCTTTTGTGTTTGATGATCACTAACCTCTTAAAACATCTTATAGTGTTCTTTTGATATACATGTGAAAGTATAATAAGGTTTTAGTCATAAATCTTTCTTTTTATTGGTTAAATATGCACAATTCATGATAAAAAGTAACAATGCAAAAAAGGAGTGGTTATTTACCTCTTATGTGTACAGACAAAACAGCTTTCAGAATCTAACTTTTAGTAAGTTATAAGAGAGAAACAAAGTATTTTCCCCCTGCAGTAATATACTTTAAAATCTCCCTTGATTTTATATGTAAATAGAGAATTTTTCCATTATTCTGGATAAGCCATTCTACCACTTATGAATGCCAACAGCACCTCATGAGATGTATTAGATGAAACACAAAAAGAAAAAAAAACACAACAGGATTGATAAGTTTTTTTTAATAAGGATTGAAGTAGTGAATAAAAGCCATCTAATTATTGATCTCTTTACCTGCAGCAGTTTTCCATGCATGCCAAGTATGCATATTAGAAAGGAAAAATACTGTGTCTTCAGCAAAATTTTATACTTGCAAAATAAACCCTTTGCTTCCAATTAAAAGTATGTAGCCTTGTGAATTTCAATGGGAATGAAATTGAGTTCTACATATCTACTTCTAATTTTAGTTTAACATTTTTTATTTTCCCATATTACTTGACTTCCTTTTTTATTTTTAAGTGCAACTTGTCTTACTGCATTGTATTAGATGCCTTCCTAGAAAGATATACAGACAGGCAAGTGTAAGACAGTTATTATCAGCCATGATACAGTGGAAATGAATTTTTAGTCAAGCCTCAAAAACGTAATAAAAATTAATTTTCACATACCGCATGATCACAGCAAAAGAAAAAGCTGAAAACCCCCCATACTCAGTGAGGCCAAACTAACTGAACGTAGATAATTGCTTTCTGTTGCATAGTTATATGATTCTTCTCCTTGACTGGCCCTAAAATCAAGAAGCTGTCAAGGTATGCCAGAGAGCTACTGTGACCCAAGTTCCTAACTTTACATACTCGCAGATTACTGAAAAGAAGTTCAGCATTAAGAGGATTTGAGTGTGATGAATAACCTTAATCCTTGAGCAAAATTAAATCTGGTATTCTCGTGTAACATGGGATTCTTTGCACATTAGTAAATGCTTGGTGGAAAAATCCAACATATTGAAATATACATTAATAGCATGGACTATTTTATTTCAGATCTTTTTATGAGGACTGCTCAAGATGTGGATTACTGTATCACATAATATTGCTCTAGAAATTGTTTAGGGAATATGAATATTATAACCAAGTAGATATCTTCAGAAAACAAATATATGTCATTTCATACAGAAAGGTGAAAAGCCTAAGGAAGATCACTTAGCCCTTCTAGATATTCCTAACATATGCCCCCTTTCTATAATAACCAGACAGCAACAAAAGTATGTAAGCCATCAATTACTCAGCAGGACTGTATTTTTTTCTTTCCATATTACACAATTAGTGTGTGTGTAATACATTATAGTGCTCCTTTAAGGCCAGAGGATGAAGCCTTGAGGGACCCCATCCATTGGTTCAGTAGCAGGGAGAGACCCCGGAAATAGTAAAGGCAGCTGTTCAACAAGAGGAAGAGGCCCTGGTGATTGGCAACACCCCAAACCACTGTTCTCTTGCATAACATAGAACAAGGCTCCCCACTCTCTCAGGCAGCAAGACAGATTTTGTGAATGAAAACCACCTACCCACCATCAACCAACAACATTGGACTGTTTGAACTATGCCTCCAGGTTGTGGAGCAGTGCTGGGAAAGGCACTCAGCAGGAACTTCTGGGGAGAATGGGATGTTTCTGCTCATAAAGATTTCATTCAAATTTTGTTTATTTAAGTAGCCATCAGTCTAGGCTGGAGTCAGAGGGAGGCAATTTAAAGAACCTGTTTGATGTGACTGATACAGGGTCACAATCTGCTGCAGTATGTGTAAAAATTATTTTAAGTTTTTTGAAGTGATTTGAATGTTTCTGGTTTTCATAATCAGGCTATATTATGGGATATTAATTTGTGGTTGGGGGAAGACTTCTGCAGGTGTGTGCTTGACACTTCATTCACAGTGACAAGATGTGTAATAATGTTGGTTTCTGACAGGAGAAACTGCAAATTTGTGGGTTTGCACCTTCAAGCCTCTTTATGGGCACTCCAGGCTTCATTGTCCTAGATGAAAGCACCTGATGCTGGAGTGCCATGGTGAAGGACAGTTTGAAATAGCCAGGGCTTTTCCTACAATAAAGGTAAAGATGAAACTCTTTGAGGATGATGAACAGGATCTTGAGTTTAATCAGGTAAAAGAGCCAATGAAATGTGCTACACACTGGAGTGATGTGCTCTCATTATCTTGTAATGCTAAGGAGATGAGTTGCTCTGTGTTGGAACAAGTTTTTAATTTCCTCTCCCTAAGGATTCTTCACAACCCATCTTCTGAGTTTTTAAATGCTAGCACTTTTAAATTACTCCAATCACACTTTTCCAGCCTCTTCTATTTCCCTCCCAGGGTCTTCAATCTAGAACTTAATGGTTATCTGCCTGGACATGTTAGCTCTTTTATTCCATGCTTCTCCATTGAGTAAGATACAACCCATAAAAAAAACCCCACCAATCATAGTGCAAATGAGTTCCCTTGGATTCTAGTCAATCCACTGCACCCTTCTGTATTGACACACAGATAATAAAGGGGAGAAAAAAAATCACAAAAGGTTCTCACAGACTCATATATTCTAAGAGCAGAAGGGATTAATATGATAATTTGGTTTGACCTTCTGCGCTATACAGGATAAAGAGCCTTACCCATCCACTCTTGTAATAAACCTCTGACACATGACTCAGTTATTTAAGTCCTCAAATCATGGTTTAAAGCTGGCTTTTTCAACCTATAGCCCAGAATTTGACCCACCAGGGGCTGGTTTCTTGCTCTTGGGCCTTTTTAAATCTCCCTCCATGTGCATGCTCAGACATGTGGCTTTGGGGGAGGTGTTCAGTCTTTCAGCTCCAGACAGCTGAGATGGAGACTGGGTGGGAGTAAAGGAGTTAGGGAGGCAGGGGGTTACTGAAGGGGCCCAAGAAGGCTGCAGTGGGGGTGGTAAGGCCATGGGGTATAATCAGAGGAGGTGGAGGTAAGGTGGCAGGAGCCCAGGAAGGCAGCAGTGAGGACAGAGGCAGGCAGGTCTGGCTGTCCCCTCATACCATCCCCTACAAAAAAAATTATCAAGCCCCATTTTGAAGCCATCTAGGTTTTTTGCCTTCACTGTTCCCTTTTGAAGGTAATTCCAGAACTTTTTTCCTCTGGTGGTTAGAAACCTGCTTATAATTTCAAATCTAAAACTTTCTGATGACCAGTATCCATTTGTTCTTGTGTCTATATTGGTGCTGAACTTAAATAATTCTTCTTCCTCCTTGGTATTTTTGTCCTGTGATGTATTTATAGAGAGCAATCATATCTCCCTTCAACCTTCTTTTGGTTACACTAGACAAGCCAGGCTCTTTGACTATCGTGTGATAAGGCAGATTTTCCATTCTGTGGATCATCCTAGTAGACCTCCTCTACAGCTGTTCCAGTTTGAAGTCAACTTTCTTAAACATTCTGGACTGGAACAGCACACAGCACACAGTATTCCAGATGAGGTCTCATTAGCACCTGGTATAATGGTACTAACACCTTCCTGTCTCTACTAGGATTACCTTATCTAATGCATTGTAGGACCACATTAGGTCTTAAAAAAAAAAAGTCCACATCACATTGGTGGCTCATAATCTTCCTGTGATCAACTGATACACCCAGGTCTTTCTCCTCCTCTGTCACTTCCAACTCATGTGTTCCCAGCTCATAACAAAAAATCTTGTTCTTAGTCCCTAAATGCATGATTTTGCACTTTCCTCTCTTAAAAATTCATCTTATTCCTCTTATTCCAGTTTCCAAGGTCTCAAAATCTTCCTCTGTGATACCCCAAACCTTCTCTATATTGGCAATAGTTGCTAACTTTGTGTCATCTGCAGAATTATTAGTGCATTCCTACTTTCTGTGCCAAGGTCAGTAATAGAAAGGTTGCACAAGACTGGTTTCAAGAACTCCACTAGTAACCTCCTTCCAGCCTGATAGTTCACCTTTCAGTATGACCCATTGTACTCTCTCAATTTATCCAGTTCCTTATCCACCTTTCAGATTTCATATTAATCCTCATCTTTTCCAATTTAACTAATAATTCCTGATGCAGAATAATTCCAATGCCTTCCTGAAATCTAGGTAAATTAGGTCCACTGCATTCCTTTTGTCTAAAAACCTCTCTTATGTTCTCAAGAAAGGATATCAGGTTTGTCTGGCATGCTCTACTTTTTGAAAAGATGTGTTGTTTTATCTCAATTACTGTTAACCTTGATTTCCTTAACAACTGTCTCTCTCAACATTTTTTCCAAGACTTTGAATACTACTGAGGTCAAACTGACAAAACTAAAGTTACCCAGATCACATTTTCCCCTTTTTAAAAATAGGATTTATGTCAGCAATTCTCCAGTCATACAGTGCAACCACTGAGTTGACAGACCATTAAGAATGCTTGCTAAGGGGTTTGCAATTTTATGTGCCAGTTCTTTAATATTCTTGGATGTAGATTACCTAGACCATGCAATTTACTCCCATTTAGATATTTGAGTTTGGTCTCTACCTAGATGTGATAATTTCTGCCTCTATATCCTCATTCCCATTACTCAACCTACTACTATCCCAAATCTCATCATTAGCTTCATTACAAATGGTGGCAAAACATTTGCTTAGATATTCAACCATTAACAGATTATCTTTAATCTCAAATCCACCATCATTGCTTAGCAGTTCCATTTCTTGCTTTGTTTTCTTTCTATTTATAAAACTATAGAAACTTTTACCATTGGTTCAGTGGTTAAAGTACAAATTGATGGGCTCAGAACCCTCCTAATTTCTAGGCCCACTTCCCATATTGTCCAGGCCCCTTTCAGACCCCTATTTCCCTGTGTCCTCCTGAGCCCACATCCCCATTCCCTAAGCTCCCTGCCCCCCAGGTACCCACTCCAGCCCTCCAAACCCCCCACCCCTAGCTCACCCTTCTTCACTCCACCCCCTCCAGCCCCCCAACCCCCTCCACACCTCCCCAGCCACCTTCAGTCTCTTATCCCCACTCCCCCATTCCAACGCCCTTCAGCTTCATGGCCCTTTCCATCCCTAGCCTCCATTCCAGGCCCCCAACCTCCTCCATCCCTCCCCAGCCCCTTACCTAGTCCCCACTCCAGTCCTTCATAGTCCCCTCCACTACCCATCCCACCAGCCACTACCCAGTCTCCTTGTCCCCATGCCCCCTCCACCCCTTCCTAGACCCCTAACTCCCTCCATCCCTCCCAAGCCCCCCAACCCGACTCCTTGCTCCAGCAACTCGCTCTGTTCTGGACCCCTCCATTCCCACCTCTGGTCTCTGGCTCACCACTTCCACCACCACCTCCCACTGGCACAACACCTTGTACTTCCTTTTTGGGCTCTCCAAGCAGCGGGGCAAGCAGCAGCAGCACAGCCAGGAGCAGCAACAATGAGATGGCAGCAGGCAGAGGGCGCATGGCATGGGCGACGGGCTGGTTAGGAGTGGAGCAAGCAGCGGGAGGTGTCTGCACAGAGGCTATAAGAGAAATGCACCGGAATGCTACAGGGCTGCACTGTGTTCCCATTATTCTATTCTTAGGGGCCCCAGAATGCTGGTCCCTAAAAATTGTGGGCCCCTTAATGGTGCTCCAGTGCATTCCCCTTTACTTTCATGCCTGCATTGGTTTTAATTCTCTTTTTTTAAAGTTAGCCCTTTTAAAGTCAAAAACCCCATCACTATCCTAAGATGCATCTAACATGAAGTTTGGATATATAAATGTACCTTATTAATGTGGAAATATACTCCAAATCTCACAGTTTTGCAATAATTCCTGGTTTTGGAAAGATGTTGAAAATATTGTTTTTATGGTTTTCTTCTTTTGTTTCCAGTCTAAAACTGAAAACAGAAGTAAAGAAAAATTAAAAGCTTAATGAATTTTCGGGGGGGGGGGTTGTTTTGTTTTGTTTTTTTGTTTGTTTTTTGTTTGTTTTTTACTTTCCTTACCAGTGCTCAGTCAAAAGTCCGCAAAAGCAAGGAGGTCGCAAGACAGTATGTAATGGACAGATGGAGAAGGGAAAGATGCAGGAAGCTGGACCAACAATTAACACAGGACTTATTTTAGCTGAACCAGTTAAACCATCTCTATACCTGGCTTTCTCTTGACTTTCTTTTTTTAAGATATGGAGATTAAATCTGGTTAATCTAATCTTCTAACACATTCCTTCCAGCTACCAATATCCAATAATGATTCTTGATTTAAATAAAGAGGAAAATTGAAACCAACAAAAAGTATTTTTTCCTAATAGATGATGCCCTGAACAATATAGAATTCTATGTAATGTGCTTATCTAATGTGGAAGAATATGTGCCATCTACATAATACATTCACTGTGCCTAAACTGTACAACATATGCATCGCACAGAATAGACACAATGGATTTAATTTTCTGGGTGACGTCTTCACTCCATCATGGCCCATTTCTACTACAGCGGAGGAATGGAACACCATTAAGGGGCTCTAAAATCCCCATACCTAGCTAGGGCAAAGGTTCTCTGGTGCAGGAACTCAGGGTAACAAATGTGTGGCTGTCCTCAAAAGAGTCCCCTTGCAAGCCCTGACACAGGGGCATATGAGGGGTGGGGCTGGCATGGGAGGGATGTGTCAGGGTGGAGTCATATAATGTGATGTGCTCTGGAGATTCCATACTGTGCTGCAGACCACAGGGAAGCCCAGAGAGGTTACCATAGCATAACACACACACACCCCTGGCTATCTAATTTATGACAAGGACCCAATAGGAACCCAGGATGAGGAAGGCACAAAGAGGGCTTATGGGCACCTGCTCTTCATGAGCACTTAGCGCTGTGTCCCTTTAGAGGAAGTGCCTTTTAGAGGAAGACCACAGAATTTCACCACAGTTGAATAAGGCTGATCATGAGACTAGCTTCCTGTACTATTCCTTGTGTACTATTCTGGATGAAACAAGACAGTTAAGAGGTACCTGAAATGCGGAAGACAAAAACTGAAGACTTGTGTGCACCGCTGATGCTGTGAACTATGCTGGCAGGAGTTTTAGCTCTTAATAGGGCTACTTGAGTCTGACAGATCAATGGGTAGAGACATGATGGAAAGCTCTGTGGTCCTTCAGATTGTGGGTTGAGCTACAGTCCAATCACAGGTCGTCATGAAAAAAATAAAAAAAATCTGGTTACAGAAGCATACAGCAGCCATTCCAGCAAACTGCATATCTGTGACATATTTTAAACTGTGTTAAAACTTTAGGGTGTCATAATTGTACATTTCAGAGTTTTTATCTCAGTCTTGTTTGCAGGCTAGGGGCATCTGAAGAGGAATCTGTTCTCTGGGCTTAGCACCAGACATTTTGTATAAAGTTGTCCTGAAGTAAGGTGGGATGAGTTGTATCTCTGCTTCTTAGGGAGGAGCATTGTAGAGAGGGAGGCATGTCTTCGCCAGAGACAGACAGAGAGGATGGCCCACTGCCTTACAAGTGGGCTCTCTCTCTCTCTCTCTCTCTCTCTCTTTCAGTGTACTTCTGTGTTGTCATCCAGAATTATGATATATATAAAGTAGTAGTGCAACATTCTAGCAAAAGCACTTATGTTTTTATCTAACTTTTTTGTGTGTATGCCACAAAACATAAAAATACCAACGTAATGGACTCTGACTTGGCAGAAATTATGAGTGTTGATGAAAGCCATCCAGAAAGCAAGGCTGTAAGAAGTTATTTAGTAAAGGCAAAACAAATTATGAAAACAGGCTTCTGTGTCATCAGATCAGTGACTGTAACCAAAAGAAGCTGTACAGGTGATAAAAGAAATAAATGAATGTACCTTAAAATCCTTGTAGTAAGTGAATGTTGATGGTGAGGAGTTGATAAAAAAGCAATTTAAAAGTGAAAAGGAAGCCATGATATATTCAGAGAAATGAAACGGTCATTGCTTAGATCAAATAGCATTAAATATTACTTCCAAACCAAAAATATTACTCCAATTGGTTTACAATTAATGCTGTGATTTCTTCAAACTAGATTTCAAACACAATATGGGAATATGACTATTATACATTATGCACCAATGAACTACGATGATGAAATCAAAGATCAGTTATAGAGTTGCCTACAAACTCTGACTGAAAAAAATCCCATGCACAACCTCTGCTTAGAAACAGGGTTTCCGTGTCAACATAGGGGTGGACAACAATGGACTAGATGACACAATGGGCAAGCCTTGGTTCCCAAACTCAGGATTGTGAAAGACTAACAGAATTACCTAACATCAGGGCACATGATCAGTGGAATGCTATTCACATACAAATAGATCCATCAACTAACTTGGAATATCCCAGTTGGAATGACTAGGGAACAAATTAAACATCTATATTTTGGAAGAGGATTTAGATCCATTCTACAGAATGACAGACCATGCAGAGGAGCAGATGTTGGATGTAGTCACAGTTCATATGTGGTGAAACTGAACACCAAACAAGAAAAACAAAACCCCCCAAAGCATAAAGAAGATCTAGAGGAAAAGTCTAGTAAACAGACACCACAGCAAAAATTTCAAATTGTACTGGATAACTAATTTCAGGTGCTACAAACATTAACTCCACCACAAAAAGAGAACACTGATGTGCAATGGTCTTTTCTGCAATGACAACATCATAGATGCTGAAACACCTGTACCTTTTTCCAGAGAAACAAACAAACTCTGAATCAGGGCCAGATTATTGCAGGGGCTACAGGGGGATTAAGCCTTAGGCCCCAGGCAAACGGGGGCCACAAGGCTCCAGCCCCCTAAAACCCGTGTGATAATTTGGTGCCCCACTCAACATCTGCAGAGCAGGAGCCCTGAGAGCACTCCTGCCCTGCTGATGCTGTGGGGAGGGAGCAGAGAGAGGCCTGCTTGCTCTGCCCAGAGGCCAGGCAGGATGGCATGGCCTCCACCCTGGCCTGGAACAGCTCTCTGGGGTCCATGGCCCTGGGGGGCTGCATCGGAGGCTGCTGTGCCATGCACTAGCTGCCCTCCCCGGGCAGACTGGCCAGAGTGAGGCTTGGGCAGGAGTACCTTGTAGCCCCATGGCCCCCCACCAGTGCTAGTGGGTAACCCCCATTGTGGGGCTCCAGGCAGGGAAACCCGCCCCCAGTGGCGGGGAACAGGCCAAAGCCCCCAGGCCAGTTAATCCGGCCTCTGGTCTCAATCTGTGACAATATGTGGAACTGAGTGAATGAAAGGAAACAAACCAAAGCAAAAACCGCAAAAAACACCCCACTTCCTCCTCTCCCTCAAGAAGCAGCACAAAAAAAAAAAAATCTGTATAAAACAAAAGGATAGAGTAGAAAAAAAATCAATGCAGGAAGAGACAAGAGGAAATACATGGATAAAAATCACAAAGAAGCTGAAGTGAAAGTTGATAGGAAAAACACTTTATCAATTTAACATGATCCTACTGGGCAAGTTACACCAACCACAAGGTCTCTACAGGATAAACAAGCAAAGAGTAAAACAATAGAAAAGAAAAAAGTAAGCAATAGACAAAGTACTTTCAAGAGATGCAAACACACAAACACCACAAGAAACTTAAGACTTTGACAAAGAAATTAATCAGCCAGATGTAATATGAAATGTCTCATATCATGAAGTGAAAGATGGTAAAAAACCTAAAAAGTGGAAATGCTGCAGCTTAAGACCAAGTAACTAGTGAAAACCTTGTAATGTTGAGAGCATCCATAAAATCACCAAACTGTTCAGCAAGATTGGGACCCAGAAAAGCCTCCAGAAGAATGGAAAAAAATGACATTACGGTCAAAATACCAAAGCAAGAAGATATAGGCCAAAGGCTTTATTTGGAGAGGTTTTACAGTGTGGAACACTTGACTTATGAGGGAAGACTGAAAGAGCAGGGTTTCTTTAGTCTGGAAAAGAGGAGACAGAGGAGACATGATGATGGTTTTCAAGCACCTGAGAGATTGTCATGAGGAAGAGGGAGAAAAACTGTTCTCCTTAAATGCTGACAACAGGACAAAAAAGCAATGGGCTTAAATTACAGCAAGGGAGGTTTACATTGGACATTAGGAAAAAAAAAATTCCTGTCAGGGTGATTAACTGCTGGAGTATGTTACCTAGGCAGCAGATTGTGGAATCTCCATCACTGGAAGTTTTAAGAGCAGGTTAGACAAGCATCTGCCAGGGCTAGTTTAAGAGGGTGCTTGGTCCTGAAATGAGTACGGGGAACTGGACTCGATGACCTGTCATGGTCCCTTCCAGTTTCTACCATTCTATGATTCCTTTCAATGAGGCAGCAGCATCTGCTATATAACCTAAATGTGAATAAGGGAAGAAGTAAGGCAAAGTTAAGGGAAGAGCAGACTGGATTTTGACCTGGAAGATAATTTGTCAATCATATTTTCACCCTGATATTAAATCACAGAAGAGAGCATTAAACTGCAGAAGATACTCATCATAAATTTTACCAGTTTCCACACAGCATTTAACAGACCCATCATGAGCCACTCTAAAACATCTTGAAGTGTTACAGTGTGACAACAAAACTCACTACACTTTATAGGAAAATATACCTTACACAGATAAAAGTAAAGTGAGATTGAGCAAACAGTCAACATAAACACTAGTATCAAACCAGAATTCAGTCTCTTGATCATACTCTTTGACATTGCCACTGACTGCATTATGAGACACAGTGTGGGGAGACATACTACAGGCAATGCATGACTGAAGAAGAGCACGCTAGAAGATACAGGTTTCGCTGATGGTATAGTTCTTTTAAGTGACAACTCATGTAACATGGAAGTAAACAGCAAAAGATTGTCTCACACCAGCAAAATAAAAAAAATTAAAAAAAAAAGATGATGTTAATTGTGACCCAGGCCTTGTGGTGTAAATATCTGAAAATGCAAAGATCAGGGCAGGCTTCAAAATGAGAGCAAATTCTCTCAGTACTGATGGGTAACACTGAAATCAGACTTCCCAATCAGTCATAAATAATGCTTCTGATTGCCCATACGGGTTATCAAAAAGTCACGACAAAATATGTTCCATCCCCTTTACTGCATTTCAGCCACCAGTTCCAACACAGCTGATAGGTCTAGCAAAGAGATAAGTTACATAAAAGTCCAAGCTCTTTACCCCAGAATAATGTTCTCCTGACGGCAAAGGGCTCGCCATAGTACCCAGAACAATATTAAGTTTGGATTTAACCCAAAATATCATGTTGCCAGCCAATCCTTTAGTAACTAAAACTAAATTTTTTTAATAAAAAAGAAAGAAAGACGCTACAAGAAATGTTAACGGATCAAAGCAAATTGCATAAATACAGTGATTAAAAACCCATGTAAATCACGTCCTTGGTAGAATCTGGAGTTTGCAGACTTGTATAGTTCCACTGGCATATACCCAGCACCTGGCTGAATCTCAGTCCTTTTTTGCATAGCTTCAGTTGCAGATGAATAGATCCAATAGAGATTGTTGTCTGAAAGCTCAGAATGCAGATGACTGAAGACAGAATGGAGGTGTTGCACTGGCCTTTTATCACCTCTGGCTTTTTCCATGCTATTTGTGGAATTTTATGGCAACAAAATGGAGACTAGGGTCACAAAGGCAAATCCTGGTGACTCATCGGATTTCTCTCTAAATCCATTGTACAATTGGTTCCCTTTGTGATGCTGTCTGAATTTGGGGAACCATTTATGATACTATTTCATCGCAATAATTTCATAATTGCAATACTCCATAGGAGCTATGCCATGTTTGGTACCAACAGAAATGTTATAACTTGCTAGGAATGATTATATTGTACATATGCAGATGTCATATCTGTAGTAGAAGTTAGGAATGTGTTATATGCGTGTTTCTACTTATTTGATTCCAGGAAACTCCCCAGACTGGATGTCAACAGTCATTGTCTCCTTAATAGCCCATTAAGGAAACCATAGGCACAATGGGCCTAAGGGAGCAACCTGCTCAGTGAGTGACCTGGACTGACCATCTGACTCAACTCCATTTTGATTTGCAAAAACTCCACACAGAATGGGGAAGGCCAGAGGTGATAAAAGTCAAACAACCCTAACTCTATTTCATCTTTGGTCTCCAGACTACAACCAACACCCATCTATGGAACTATGCCTCTGTGATTGGACAAAGGGCTGAGGCCCACCCAGCTGCTGGGTGTCTACCAGAGGAACTGGATAACCCTGCAAACTCCAAATTCTTCCAAGGACTTGCTTTACATGGACTCTTAATCTTTATCTATCTATTCATAACTTCTAATACAGATATCACCCCAACATATCAACAATATAATCATTCTTAGTTAATTATGACACTTTCTATCAGTACCCACCATGGCACCTCATATGGATCGTTGCTATTTTGAAATATTGATTGAAATAATATCATAAATGGTCCCCTAAATCCAGACAGCATCACATTAATAACAAGTTAAAGAAATCTAATGAAAATTCTTGCAATTTCAAATTCAAGCATTACATAAGAAGGCAAAAAAATACAAGAGGTGAAACAATTCATACATTGGCAGTAAGGCAGTGAAAGTCAATTGGGACAGCTAGAAGGAAATACTGTTACAAATTGTCAAGGCAGCAGCTTATATTTAGCTCTTGGAAAGTCTTCAAGTTAAAAACCAAACTATAAATCTTCAACTGTAATTGGGCAGCTTAACATGTAACAGCAGCTTCCCAGAATAATCCTTCCAACAAAGACTTCTCAAAGAGGAATAACTCATGGGCTTTAATGACACAGAGGACATGAAAAGAGAATCCCAGGATAGATATTGATCACAGAACCTTGTTTGTGTCTTGTGTGAGATCTGATACATGGGAAAGATTCAGATTTGGTGTTTAAGTTTGAGAAAGTTTGTATTCAGCTCGGGTTTTGGAAGAAATTTGAGGTGGTCTTCAGCTTTTTTCTGGACTCTTCAGCTATCTTGAGACACTGACTGTATCCTAGTTTTATGTAGAAATTAGTTTTGGTAGAGTATAAATCCATTGTTAACGATCCAGAGCCCCCTTCTTGCAGAACCCTTCCATATAATGATAAGAGCACCTACACAGAACTGAATTTTACAATTTTGTATTCCAAAACAAAATCCCTAATCGCCAATAAAAAAAATACTGAAATACACTGAATGAACTAATAGCAAATACCCTTTCCATTTTCTCAATGCATTCCAGGTCAGCAAAGCAATATTTCATTAGAATTCAAACTCAGGGGATTGAGCCTTTAATACACAAGTTACCATCCAGAGAGATGAATCTGGCATTTGGGGTATTAATGTAGGAAAACCAAGCAGCCATGTTTTATTATATAGCGCATGGCTTTCCAATGAAAAATTAGCTGAAATGATTGAAGGATCACGTATTAGGTTACAGTCCTCAAGTCATGTTCAGCATGCAAAATTAATGCACAGGGAAAGAAATCCAGCTTGAAAGTCCTTTGAGGTGAATTCATCACTAGTTTAACGAAATGTTCTCATTGATCCTTGGATATTTAAGCATATGCCTGCTGAGCAATAAGTAAGCAAGCAGAGAATAACCTGACTAGGGGAACATGAAATCAACCTACTAATGGACTAGTGAACTGTGTGTGTGCATCTGAGTGTGACAGCATGCTGGACAGAGAATTCATCAGCCGTCTGTCATACCTGCCCCAATCAAGGTAAAGTGGAGTTGGCTTGAGATACCTGTACCTTCCTGGTGAATGAGAAACAGCTGTCAGCCTAATTAACCAGGAACTAGCAGGCCCAGGTGAAGGAAGTAAGCCAAGCCAAGCCAAAGAATAGAGAGTAAGCAGTGGCTCTGTCTGATTGGCTGCAGAAGCTGAGAAGTTCTTGAGATTGGTAGCCTAAGATGTGAACAGTATGAAAGGGGGGCTTTATGTGGTAAATAAACTGAACTGATTATTACTGAACTGGAGAGTCTCTGAGTGTTTTGTGAGACAGGAAGAAGCAGGGGCAGAGGAGCTCTTGGTGGTGTGTTTGGTACATGGAGCTCTAAAAAGACATGACTAAATAATTTAGGGCTAACGTTAATGTTGCTGCAATCTAGTAGGGAATATTCTAATTGTTTTAAAAAGAATCTTCCCCCCAGTGCTGAGAAATTTAAAGAAAAAGTAGCCACTTAGCAGGCCTTAATCAAAATACGAATTGGTAGTTTTGTGCTGCTTTTGTTGGTTTTGTCACATCAATTAGCTGCAGCACTGTTGTAGCACGGAACAGTTTCTTGGGCACAGCAATGATGACCATACATAGATAATTTTCTACTCCATCAAAAAAGTGGATGAGGATGAGATGCAGGGTGCAAGAATTTTACTTTGAGTCTTTGAGAGAAAAAGCACAGAATGTTGTCCAGAGTGCACACACTACTGTCCTGTAATGGAAGTGCATTTCATCCTAGCACTTATTTTAAACTTTTGAGTTTCATAAGGATAGAGTGAATTGTAACCAATGAGTGGCAGGCATAAAATCTGATCCCAGAAAATATCTTTTCATTTGGTACAATATATATCTATTCAGGCCCATAACGACAATCTCAGTGAAGACTGCTCTCTTCCCTGCACTCTCAAAGTAATCCCACTGTTCTCCCTCCCATTCCCCAGCCTATCCTTCTAATAACAGAATACCAAACATCAGATCTGTGATATGTTTGTTACATCGTTTTCAACATTATCTCCTGCAGTAACATGATGGGAAATTTACTGCTGCCCTATAGAAAAAAGGGTGTCAATATTTAAGTCATAAACAGAACTTTGAAACACGAAATGCAAATCTTTATTGAGGTTCAGTCTCTGGGAAAAACAATGACATGATTTTTTTTTTACTTAATTTCCCCTTCAGTATATATGAATATGATACACAGAAAAGGCCACACTAAAGGGAGGAGTTGGGAAAGCTTTTCCTGCAGCTCTGTCAGTGCATCTTGATTCTCCTGATTTACAAAACAATAATTTCAGATTTAAGGAGATAATATCTTTGCCAACTGTGATAAATTCCACCAAAACTGTGAGAAGGGTTGACTTTGTCACTATTGACAAACATGCTAGTCACCAGTAGAGTGTTCCCTAGCTTTAAGTTAAACAAATAGATTAATGGAACACCTGACTCCTGTGACACTACCAATATTCAAATAATGTCATATAGACTAAGAATCTGATCCAAAGCCCATTGAAAGTTTTACTCGCATTAGTTGTAAATCTTTACTCACATGCTTACTCACATTAGTCATTTTTGTAATAAAAATAATATATACTCTGAAACATTAAAAAAAAAAAGAAAAAAAGAATGAGGCTTACAGAAAATAAGCAGACTTCTTACCTTTTCTGCCTTGGAATCCACAGGCATAACATAGGGATAATATGCTATTTTACACAAGATCCACTTTCTGGACACTACAGTGCAATTAGGGATGGACACATCAACACCACCCTATACCGAAAACCTACTGATTGGTATAGTCACCTACATCTCTTGAGCTTCCATCCAAAACACACCACACAATCCACTGTTTATATCTTAGGGCTTGGCTGTAACCAACTGCATTTGCTCTGATCCCTCAGACAGAGACAGACATCTTCAGAATCTCTATCAAGCATTCTTAAAACTACAGTACCTACCCAGGGAAGTAAGAAAACAGAAAGAGCAAGATGGGTACCCCAAAGTCAACTACTACAAGAAAGGCCCAAAAAAGAAAACAATAGAATACCACTGGCCACCACATACAACCCCTAAGTCAGACCCCTACAACAGATCATTAAGGGCCTACAGCCTATTCTAAAAAATGATCCTTTACTCTCTCAAGCCTTGGGAGACAGACCTCTCCTCACCTACAACAGCCACCTAACCTTAAACAGATACTCACCAGCAACTACGGACCTAACAACAGAAACATTACAACAGGCACACACTCCTGCAACAAACCACGTTGCCAACTTTGCCCACATATCTGCACAAAAGACACCATCATAGAACCTAATCAAGCCAGCTATTCCATCAAAGGCTCATTCACCCGCTCATCCACTAATGTGATTTATGCCAGCATGTGCCAGAAAGGTTCCCACACCTTATACATTGGACAAACAGGACAATACCTGCGCAAAAGAATAAATGGGCACAAGACTGACATCAGAAATCACAACACACAAAAACCAGTTGCTGAGCACTTCCATCTTTCTAATCACTGTGTGGATGGTTTGTTAATGACTGTGCTAAGAAAGTCAGTGGGACATCAAGGCTGCAAAGAGAAACAGCTGAATAAGAATTGATACACAGATTAGATTGTGTGAAAGCAGGATTTGAATCATGACTATGCCTTCTTTTCCCATTACAACAGGTAATTTGATTTCACCCTCCTCTATGTGCTGTTTCCCAGTGTTTGAATCTTAACAGCTGCTCTGATCTGCCATTACTGTATGACCTGATACCATCTCTTACACTGTCTTGCATTTATTTTCATCCCATTCTGTAAGTTCCCCCATCTTCAAAGCACTTGACGAAGTGGGAATTTTTTCACGAAAGTTCATGCAATAAATAAATCTATTAGTGTTTAAGTGCCGCAGGACTCTTCCTTGTTTTTGTTTTTCTGACATCAAACAGATTTACCTTTTCTGCCTCAGAATCCACAGGCATAACATAGGGATGATATGCTATTTTAGATGAAGTACCTTAAAGATGAAAGTACTTTAAAGCCTTGTGTGGTCAATATTATTATTAGCAGCTCAATAATGGAACATTTTGCATACCAGAAGTGAAACAAAAACCAGCTCCAACTGGTGAGATTTATGAGTGGTCTCAATCTCTGGGTTAGGCTAGAATATATTACAACTCCCACCTTCCGTTGTTTCCCTGAACACAAGTGTCATTTTATTTTCCCTGCAATTTTAAAGTTATTAAAATCTTTGGGAAGTGTCAGCCACATTCCCAGAGAATACCCCTAATTCAAAAAGTGTGTAATTGCTCTACTTCAGAAAACAAGATTTATTGGACTCTTTTACTTTGCCAGATATTGACACTGAACCACTAAAATGTTATAAATGTTATCCTCAATGGTTTGTTTTGGACATTTACACAACTTTGCTCTTCTCCTCTCATAGGTGTGTCACATATTTCTTTTAGCTGCACTACTATTTAATTAAAAAGTTGAAATGTTCCCCCTACCCCCACCAATAATAGCCCTACCTTAAACATTTCACTTCTGCTGCTGTTTTTTTCTGAGTAGGGTAAAGTGGATATGTAACAGACTAACCTTACCCCCACAGCCACTACACCGCTGAGCATGTAACGCCTGCCATCAATGCACAAGAACACATCACCATATAGTTTGTAAATACCAGTTCTGCTTAACTCTGGCACTTGGAGGGTAGGACAAGAAGCAAGCACCTATTAGATTTCATTCCTTTCTGCAAGATTAATGTTTGGAATTTAGTTCCCACCCCAGTATAGGAACTAGTTGGATGAGGGGTACAAGGTCCTAAATTCTGATCTCATGTTGGTAAAAAATCAAGAGTAATTCCATTTGAAATAAATGACTTGAAAAGTTGAAAAGCCAATGATTCTTTCTTGCTTTCTTTTTAGTTTATTTTCCCATTAGCCTTAACCATTGTGAAAGGGAAGGTTTCAATGGGAGAGTTTCATAGAAAACTAAATTTTTGTAAAAATCAAAATAGTAATAACCTAAAAATATAGGTGGCAATTCGTTCCACGAGGTCAAGACTATTGAAGGACTGATGACCCAGAAAGTGCTCACTGATGGTTGGAGAAACAGTATTGAAGAAGATAGCATAGTTCTAGAAATTCATAAATATATTTTTAGATTTTCAAAGAAACAAACAATTATATTTGGATTATTTCTTTCACATTTTTATAAATGATTAAAAAGAGGTGGAACTAAATTTAGTAGATAAAAATGTTATTCTGCTTCCTTTTAACATACCACTCATTGTTTTTGAATTTCTGCTATATTTACCATCAGTGTATCCATATAACCAAAGGACAAATATTAAGTAGTCTCATACTTAGGCTCATTTATGCTGTCAGACAATTAACTTCCCTCACCCAAAAATCTTGGCCAGCTGAGTAAGTATATTATTCTCTTACACGTTCTTCTTGGGTATGTCTACACTTACAATTTAGTTCAAATTAAGAAGGCTTAATTCAAACTAAATCAGTGCATGTCCACACTTGCTTTCATTAGTTCAAACTAAGGAGTTCCCTTAGTTCGAACTAACGAAAGCCTAGTCTGAATCTAGAAAAACCTCCCTTAAGTTCGAATTGATGGTTAATTCGAACTCGTTAGTTTGAATTAACCCAATGTAGCTGTGTTAGTTCGAATTAACCATGGCTTGATTTTTCCCCCATGCAATAGTGTCTCCTGCCTGATTTGAACTTGCAAGTCTTGTGCATGGACATGCTACTTTGAATTATGGTTTCTAGTGTGGCAGTGTTAATTCGAATTAACTTAATTTGAACTAATAATTATTAGTCTGAATTGATTAGTTCAAATTCAGTTAATTTGAACTAACCTCCTAAGTGTAGACATACCCTTTATTCTCATAAAAGAGAGAAGACTAGCAAGTCTTGCATTTTTAGCATGAGTATAATTTTGTTCTTGTGTGGGTGACAAAGGATATCTCACAATTCATTATAATGATACCATGTCAATCTGCTTTTACACAGAATTTCCTATTGGAACTTTTTTTGCAATCTAAGTCCCATGGCTAATACATTTCATATCAGAGTGGCTGCTTTTGCACTTATGGATGAATGGCTATCAAAATGCAGGTAATGATCTATGTCTCTTATTTGCTTCTGTGCTGCACCTGAATGCAATGGAAGAATAGCTATTATCTTGCAGTGAAGATATCTGCCACAGCTGTAGGTCCCTTATCTGTTTTCTCCTTCATCCCTCAAACTAATAGTAGTTTATTTCACCTTTAAATGTAAAGTGATTGAGAGACATTGCTCAGAAAAGAGGGTGGTTGTGTTGTTACTTTCCTCCTGCTGTGTGCAGCAGCTGACAATCTCATTCATGTCACATTCCTTCATATTTAGCACGCGCGCGCGCGCACACACACACACACACACAGTGTATCTGTGTATTTGTATTACCACCCAGACTTGGGGAGCTGGAACAGGAATAATTCAAATCTATCAAATCTTAATAGTGCTTGCTTTTTTTAATTTGCATACTTAATGACAGTTCAGCATAATAACCTTAGAACTTCTCTTGAAAGCAATGAAGAATTTCTAGGACTGCCGGAGTGCCTCTTTAGTCAGGCAGAAGTATGAATGGTATAGTATCATCATCCTTGAAGCCTCAAAAGATTTTGCATACATTTTACTTCTTAGAGCATGGCATTTGCAATGACTGCAGGCTGAACTTAACCCTGTGCTGGAGTTCTGATGCAAGGATGGACTGTTAGGCTTCCTTTCTGAAAATCAAATACTATTGAGTTTCATTTCAGGGTTATTTGAAAGTTGAATACTTTCCTGAGGAATTGTTTCTGCAGTGATTGCCAATTTTCTGCTTGAGAGGTTTATGATCAAATAGTCTCTGGCAGGAGACTTCTGTTGGGTTCCTTCTGTTGGTGTTGTAAGTATATTTGCTAGTAAATGTTGAAATTTCTACCACCATTTCAGTTACCATTTACAGAACAAATTTCAGCACCTGCTAACAGATGAGAAGCACTGAGAACACATGGATAGGGAGGAAATGGGATCAGCTGTGGCAGGAAATAATAGACTGTAGAGAAGATAGAGGTACAATCAAGTGACAGTTGCTAAATAATTACACATTACCAAAAAACAACAAAAACAATCCTTGATATTTATTTTAAACAAACCTCAAAAGAGACACAAACCAGCTAGGAGGCAACTTGTGTCCTCAGTATCCTCTCAGAATGAGTTCATTTCAAATGTAGTTTTCTAAAGTAAATTCATAAGGAGGTCATTCCTTGTATATAGCTGTTATAAAATCTATTTAAAGTATCAATGCTATTATAATACCTATGCTAAGTTATATAAGAACATAAAAAATGTCTATACCGAATCAGACTAATGGTCCATCTAGCTTAGTATGTTGCCTTTGATGGGGAGCAATACCAGATCAGAGGGAATGAACAAAACAGGTAATCAAATGATCCATGCCCTTTCACAAATTCCTAGGTTCTGGAAAAGAGACTAGAGAACTTTAGGAACATGGTTTTGCATCAGCTAGCTGCTGGATCAGGCCCGCTGGGGCCATCAGCCTCTGGCAGGCTGTGGTAGGAGCTGGATCTGAGCCTGAGCTGCCTGCCACCAGCTACCTTAGATCCAGCTACTGCCATTGCTGGCCAGCGGCTGGCAGCCCCAGTGGGCCCAGTTCAGCCCCAGCTACTGCCTGTTGGCTCACAGCACACAGCCTGGGCTGAGATCTAGCTCCTGCTGTTTGCTGCTGGCTGGCAGGCAGCAACTGGAGCTGCATGACTTTTTTCAAGGGAGCAATGCTCTCACATTACATTGCATTTATCCACTTTGAATTTTATCCATCATTTTGTTGCCCAGTGTGACTCTTCCCCAATAAAGCATGTTCACTTATGTGTCTGATCATTGTGTTCTTTACTGTATTTCCAACCAATGTGACTAGATCACCACTGGAAATTTAAAAAACAAAATAGGTCACATTAGCTATCCTCCACTCATCTGGCACAGGATCTGATTTAAAAGATAGGTTGTGTACCACAGTTACTAGTTTTGCAATTTCACATTTGAGTTCTTTCATATCTCTTGGGTGAATATCATCTGGTTCTGGTGCTTTTTTACAGTTTATTTTACCAATTTGTTCCAAAACCTCTTTTAATGACACCTTGGACTTATCTCCTAAAAATATGACTAAGGTTTGGGAATTTCTCTTATGTCTTCAGCCATGAGAACAGGTGCAATGAATTCATTTAGTTTTTCTGAAATAGACTTATTTTCCATGAGTGTTTCTTTAGCTTCTTGATCATACCCTGCCCCTATTGCTTGTTAGGCAGATTTCTTGCTTTTTGTTTGTTACTGTAACATTTTTGAGTCTTTGGCTACTTATTCTTCAAATTCTTTTTGGCCTTCCTCATTATATTTTTACACTTCACTTGCTAGAGTTTAACTCCTTTCTATTTCCTCAATAGAGTTTAAATTCCATTTTTCCAAGGATGTCTTTTTGCCTGTGTTTTCTTTTACAAAAAAATCCTTGTCATTAACTCAAGACACAGAAAAAATGAAATCTGCATGCATACAGAATGCCATGATAAAGTGAGAGAGACTAAATAATCTGTCACTAGCATGTGAAGCAATGCTGGAGCAATATCATTTTGATGCCAGTGATAGTGGTAGCAAAGTGCTCAGTAAGTGAGATATACTTAGAGTTAATATTGGATACAAAACCAAGCTTATTATGAGGCCATTTTCTATATCACTTGCATTTATGGGGAGAGTCATTAAGATAGAGAAAAAAAATTGAGAAACTCAGGATGGACTAGAGATCAGCCAGAGGAAAAAAAAAAAATGCCTCTATTATCCTGAAAGGACTCAGGTTGATAGAGAAATGATATGTACAGCAAGCAACAAATTGTTCTTTGTGGTACCTCCTGTGACAATTTTATTTTTTATTTAAAAAAAAAAAAATGTTTGAGAGGTGCTGGGCTGACAGACCTGAAAAATGAAGCCCAGTATGATTATCCACAAAATAAATGCATCACATGCAAGAAGAGAGTAAACTTCCCCATTGTCCCTTTAATATTCTTCTGTTGTGAGTAGGAAGAGATCATCAAAAATTCCTTCCAGGTGTTTAGCTTGCCCTCATACTCAGGGTTTAACTGATTTCCATATTAGGAATTGGAAACGATTTTCCCCAAGGCAGATTGGCAGAAGCACTACAGGTCTTTCACCTTCCTCTACAGCATAGGGCATGGGTCACATGCTCATGGATTCTCTGTACATAAAGTCTCTAAATCATGATATGAAGATTTCAATAATTCAGTCATAGGTTAGGGATTTATAGCAAGAATGGGTGGGTGAAGATCTATGACCTACATTGTACTGGACATCAGACTAGACTATCATAATTGTCCTGCCTAATCTTAGAAATCTGTAATGTGAATACCAGCTGTGGTTCCTGTGACTTGAACACTTGACTTCCAGGAACTGTGTTTGCACCACATAAGGGACATCTGCACTGAAATAAAAGATGTGGCACAGCAATATCTGAACCCAGTCAACTGGGTTGGGCTGTGGAGGTATACAATGCTGTGCAAGCATTCTGGCTTGGGCTGGAGTGTGAGCTCTGGGCCCTCCCTGCTAACAGAGGATCTTGGATTCCTATCCTGAGACCAGAAGTCCACTCAGTAATTTTCTAGTGCCACACCTCAAACCCAATGAGCCTGAGTCAGCTCACTGAGACCAGCAGCAGATGTTAAATTTCTGCATAGACCTAATCACAATTATCAGATGGCTATAATTTCCCTTCACTATCAGACTTGTTAGTATCCAATCTCATGAACTACTGGTTGTTTATCCTTACCTATTTGTGCTGTCATAGAGGCCACAATCAAGATCAGGTCCACATTGTGCTAAGCTCAAGGCCACAATTCAGGTAAGCACTTATGGATTTCCTTGAGTGCCTTGTTGGAGGGATATACTGCCTTCTGGAATCAAGACCTAAACAAACAAGGCCTACAAGAGTGGAACCATGCTATTGATGGGAAACTAAAGCACAGAGGGTATGCCTACTCTAGAGCCTTGGGTCAACTTAACCTTCCTTAAGTCGACCTAAGGAAAGCTCCAGCCACACTGGGAATTGAAGTTGACTTAAGAGCTTAGAATCATAGGGTTTGAAGAGACCTCATGAGGTCATCTAGTTCAACCCCCTGCTAAAAGCAGGACCACTCTCACTAAATCATCCCAGTCAGGGTATTGTCTAACAGAACCTTAAATGTCTCCAAAAAACAGAGATTCCACCACTTCCCTAGGCAGCCCAGTCCAATGCTTCACCACTTTCCTAGTGAGAAAGTTTCTCACATCCAACCTCGACCTTCCCAGCTGCAACTTGAAACCACTGCTCCTTGTTCTGTCCTCCATTACTACTGAGAACAACTTAGTTCTTTCCTCCCTGGAGCACCCCTTCAAGTAGTTGCTATCAAATCCCCCCCCCGTCTTCTCTTCTTCAGGCTCAATAAACCTAGTTCCTTCAGGCTGTCCTCAAAGTCATGTGCCCCACCCCCCTAATCATTTATTGCCCTCTGCTGGACTCTAATTTGTCCACATCTTTTTTGTAGTGGGAGTCCAAAACTGGACACAGTATTCCAGATGGAGCCTCACCAATGCCGAATAGAGGGGAATAATCACATCCTTCGATCTACTGGCAACACTCTTACTGATGCAGTCCAATATGGCATTAGCCTTTTTGGCTACAAGAGCCCACTGTTGATGCATATCCAGCTTCCCATCCAACATAAACCCCAAGGTCCTTTTCTTCAGTACTTCTGCTTAGCTGATCGGTACCCACCCTGTAGCAGTGCATGAGGTTTTTCTGTCCTAAGTGCAGGACTTTGCACTTGTCCTTGTTGAACCACATGAGATCTTTTGGCCCATTGCTCCAATTTATCTAAGTCTCCCTGAATCCTGTCCCTGTCCTCCAGCATGTCTACCATTCTCCCTAGTTTGGTATGATCCACAAAATTGCTGAGCATACAGTCTATCCCATCATCCAGGTTATTAATGAAGATATTGAACAAAACCAGCCCTAGGACCAACCGTTGGGGTCAGGGGTTAAAGTATAATTTGGAGGGGACCTGAGAACACTCCTGCACTGGTGGGCTCCCCTCCTGTGCTAGTGGACCCCCCAGACTTCTGATCCAGACCCCCCGCATGGCAGCGCCCTACCCCTTTCCCCCAATACTCCCCAGCACAAGACAGGCTGCCCCCCCCAACACTTACTGGAGGCAGCAGCACAGCTGGGGATGGTAGGCCCTGGGTCAGGGCAGCAGCACAGCTGCAGGCCCCAGGTTGGGGGAGAGGGACTTGAACCCCATCCAGGAATGTCCCTGGCTCCACCCCCCTCCCCTGCCTGCCAGAATGCAGGGGAACGTCACTCTGGGGCCTGCTCTTTTTAGGGACCCAGTGTTCGAGCCCCTAAAAATAGAAAATGGTGCCAGAACACTGAGTTCCAGGGACTGCTATTTTTCAATGGTGGGCCCCAGAATAAGGTGTTCCAGAATGTTGGCCCGTAAAAATAGTGAACCCCGGATTGGTGTTCCACCGTGTTTCAGCTTACTCTAACGCCTGCTTGGGGCACTCTGCTTGTTACTGGTTGCCAACTAGACACTGAGCCATTGATTCCTACCCACTGAGCCCGTTGATCTAGCCAGTTTTCTATCCACTTTACAATCCACTCATCCAACCCATACTTCCTTAACTTTCTGATGAGAATGCTGCGGGAAACCATATCAAAAGCCTTGCTAAAGTCAAGGTATATCATATCAGTTATTCCTGCATGGACAAATCTAGTCATCTCAGAGAAGGCAATCATGTTGGTCAGGCACAATTTCCCCTTGGTGAATCCATGCTGACTGTTCCTGATCACTTTATTTTCCTCCAAGTGTTTCAGGATGGATTCCTTGAGGACCTGCTCCATGATTTTTACAGGGATTGAGGTAAGGCTCACTGGTCCATAGTTCCCTGGATCCTCCTTTTTCCCTTTCTTGAAGATATGTACTATATTGGCCTTCTTCCAATCCTCGGGACCTTCCCTGTTCACAGGTTTTCAAAGATAATGGCCAGTGGCTCTGCAATCACATCAGCCAACTCCCTCAGCACCCTCAGATGCAGTTCATCTGGTCCCATAGACTTGTGCACGTCTAACTTCTTTAAGTAGTCCCTAACCTGACGTTCCATCACCATGAGCTGCTCTTCTTCTCTCCATTCTGCATTACCCAGTGTAGAGCCTGGGAGCTGACCCTGCCTGTGAAGAGTGAAGAAAAAAAAAAAAAAAAAAAAAAAAACACGCATTGAGTACTTCAGCCTTTTCTGCTTCATGCACCACGAGGATACCCGCCCCATTGAGTAAGGGACCTATGCCATCCTTGATCTTCTTGTTACTGACATAGTTGTAGAACCCCTTCCTGTTATCCTTCATATCCCTTGCTAGCTGCAACTCCAATTGCCCTTTGGCCTTTCTGATTTTATCCCTGCCATCCTGAGCAATATGTCTCCCCAGTCATCTGTCCAAGCTTGCACTTCTTATAAGCTTCCCTTCTATGTTTCAGCTCACTGTAGAGTTCTCTTAAGCCATGGTGAGCACCTGACACATTTGCTATTCTCTCTGCACATCAGTATGGTATTTTCCTGTGCTCTGAGCAGGGTTTCTTTACAATACAGCCAGCTCTCTTGGATGCCTTTCCCCTTCAGTTCAGCCTCCCAGGGAGTCCTGCCCAACAGCTCCCTGAAGAAGCCAAAATCTGCTCTTCTGAAAGTCAAGGCTTGAGTTTTGCTTCTTTCCTTTCTTCCTTTTATCAGGATTCTGCACTCTACCCTCTCATGGTCATTCCTTCCCAGGTTGCCATTCACTTCCCCAATCAATTCTTCTGTTTATGAGCAACAGATCGGAAGGTGCAAGGTCCCTGATTGGTTCTTCCAGCATTTGTACCAGGAAATTGTCTTCAATCTCCAAAAACTTCCAGGATTGTCTGTGTATTGCTGCAATGCCCTCCAAGCAGATGTCAGGATAAATTGAAATCCCCATGAGGACCAGAGCCTGTGATGTGCAGACTTCTGCTAGTTATCCATAAAATGCCTCATCCACCTCCTCCTTCTGGTCTGGCAGCCTATAGCAGACATGCACCACAACATCCCCCTTGCTGCATTCCTCTCTCAACTTAACCCACAGACTTTCAACCAGCTTGTTTCCACTTTCATAGTGGAGCTCCAAGCAATCATACAGCTCTTTTACATGTGGTGCTGCACCTCTACCTCTTCTCCCCTGCCTGTCCTTTCTGAACAATTTATACCCATCCATGGCAGCGCTCCAGTCATGCAAGCTGTCCCACCACATCTGTTATTCTCATCTGTGCCAGCACTACCAATTCTTTCTGTTTGTTTCCCAGGCTCCTCGCATTTATGTACTGGCACCAAAAATACTGGGCCAATTGCCCTACTTTCCTCTGTTGAATCTTCCTCCTTGCATTTTTTCCTGGTATCCTCCTTCCCCACTCATCTCAGGTATTAGAGCCTCATTAGGACACTTAAGACAAGGATTTGATTACTATCTCTAGTATCCCTGCTGTTACAGTCCCTGCACCTTCCAAGTTCTGTCCATTCCCCCAGGTCTCCCTCATTATAACTTACCTGTGGGCTTTGGTCACCTTCCCCCTTAAAAACCTAGTTTAAAGCCCTCCTCAGTAGGTTAGCCAGTCAGCATCCAAATATGCTCTTCCCCTTCCATCTCTGCCAAGCTGTCCTCCTTCCTGGAAGAGTACTCCATGGTCAAGGAAGCCAAAAGCCTTCTAACACCATCTTTGCAGGCAGACATTCACCTCCAGGATGAATCTGTCTCTGCTCAGGACCCTACCTTTGAATGGAAGGATCAAGGAGACCACCACCTGTGCACCAAAATCCTTCACCCACGCTCCCAGAGCCCTGTAGTCCCCTTTGATCTGCCGGAGATCACATCTCACAGTATCATTGGTTCCCAGATGGATGAGTAGCATGGGGTAGTAGTCAGAGGGATGGATGATTCTTGACAATCCATCAGTAGCGTCTTGGATGCGGGCCCCTGACAGGCAACATACCTCCCGAGAGGCCTTGTCAGGGAGATAGATGGATGCTTCCATCCTTGTTAGAAGGAAGTCCAACCACCACAACCCTGTTTCCTCCTGGGTGTGGTCGATGTGATCCTGCCAACCTCAGGTGCATGGCTTCTCCTCTTCCACCTCATCCTTCATCTCTAGTGCTGTGTAATGGTTCTCCGCCACAATGAAGGGTGCGATGGGAACAGGGGTGGAGCACTGTTGGCTGCCAGAAGTAACCAGCTGCCAGTGTCCTCTGTCCCAGAGCCATCTCATCCTTCTCTGGTGGTGTGGCAGCAGTACTCTTCCCCTGGATAGAATCCTCAGCCTTGGATGTGTCCTCATGGATGCTATCATGGAATTTCTCTAGGGCGTGGGTACTCCTGAGCCTAGACACCTTCTCCTGTAACTCTCACACCTGCCTCCTGAGAGATTCCACCAGAATACGCCTGTCACAGTGAATGATCTCCCCAGCCTGATTGTCTGTGGGAAGGAAATGCAGGCCACAGTCCCTGCAAGTCCACACCAGGATCTGGGTAGATATATCCATGGTTGGAACAGAGAGGAGACAGAAAGGGTGCTGACACAAGCAGTGTGGCTCCTCTTCACCATAACAGCTTCACCAAGTCCTTCCCAAACTCCCCTGTTCAGTCCCCTGTTAGCAAGCTCCCCCTGGTTGCTCAGTCATTGGCTTTTAAGGCCTTCTCTGCCTAGGTCAGACCTTGCCCCTTGTTAAGCACACAGGGGAAGGGTGATCACAAAGCTGATCAAAAGGTGATCAGGGAACAAATGGTATTAACAGCCTGCAGACACATAAGCAATCAATCCCAAATCACATAGTAACTGACAATGGAAATCACCTGTAGGAAAGAAATATCCAGTTAGCAATTCCCTCATCCCAAGGTTCACTCTCTCCTTTGCTTCTTCAGCAAGGGGACTGCTTTTGCCTCCTTCCCAGGCCTCCACCTATTCCTTCCCTCTCAAACTCCCCTCGAGAGTCCCCTTAAGTTGACTTAAGCCAGCGTAGATGGGGCATAGCCTTTAAGTAGGCTTAAGGTTGATATAAGCCTTAAGTTGACCTAGCAGCTGCTGGTGTGGCTGTGGGCAGTCTACAGGAGTTTGGAATGTGGACGCTTTAAGTTGACTTAACAAGGTTGACTTTAATGGAGCCTCTGGTGTAGACATACCCAGAGAGGTTAACTGATCTAGCAGAAGCTCTTTGAGGCTGGCTACAGAAGAGGCAGGTATAGATCTCAAGTCCCAGTACAGCACCTTAATCACAAGATCTTCCTTCCTCTGCAGAGTCCCATATTAAACTGAGCCATTTAGTCCTAGTGTCCACTCTCTCCTTTTTTGACCCCCTACTTGATACAATGCCCAGTACTCACTCATATTGCAAATAAATGTATTTTTTTGACTACATAAAGCAGTTAGGACTCCCAGAAGTTATACTCAGGGAGTCCCTTTTGCACAACCTTCTAACAATGGTAATGAGCAGTTACTCAGGCAAACTGTGCCACTGAAACTAGGAGTACATCTACTCTAGTGACTATACGTTTCCATGTGCATGGGCTGTGCTATACCCTCATTGTTCACACCTTGTAGACATAAGACTGTAGTATTTAAAAAAATGTTTGGTTTTAAGGTCTACAATCCAGCATCAGATAGCTTTATGACACTGACCTATGCGATCTAGTCTATGTGCTGTAAAACTCCCAGAAGACCCCTGCAACTTTGTAATTTTTTATTTCCACCTAAACAAGTAGTTGAATATTCTATGTATTCAATTAAGGAAGATAAAAATATCTTTAATTGTAAAGGAAATATCTGTGCATTTCTTATATAAGGAAAAATAAGAAAAAAGATCAGGGTTTGAATGAATGATATTGATGTGTATGTGAGTCAGAGAGCAGGTACCAATGTCAGACAAAACCCAGCTGAACCTCCTATGAAACAGAAAAGAGAGATAAAAGTTTCACAATCTAAATGGCCAAAGAGCTCAAATAAAGTTAACACCTGAAGATGGAGACGAAGGATAAGAAAGATGATGTTTGCTACAACCTTGAGTGATTAAGAAAAAAAACCAATCAATTACATCAAATAGAAGCAGCATGACTGTATGGAACCCATAAGCATGAATAGGAATAGAATCCTATAAGATGGGAACTTTGGGTCCAGTTCTACATCCACACTGCAGGACCTTACTACTCCCCTTCCTCCCCCCCTCGTGTTTTTACCACCTGGCCAGTGGATGAGCACAAGCAACAAGACTGGTAATTATACCTTCTATAGGACTCATTGCCTTTACATGACTGATTGACTAGGAAGTTGGGTTTTTTTGTCCCTTTAAATTGATTCTCATGCTTTTAGAGCTAACTGATGTGTTCTACCTTTTGAAATTTCAGTCTGTATGTATTCACAATAAATTTGGCATATTGCTTTCCCCTCTGAATAAGATCCTGCTGGTTTTCGTTTTCTAAAAACAACCTGAACCCATGAAGTACAGTGAAAGGAGAAAAGAGACTAGCAAGCTAGCAACCTTGAGGGTGGAGTACAGCTCAGTGCTCATACCACAGTGAAGAGGAGTAAGGGGTGTGTACCAAGCCTCAAAATTTCAATAAGTCCTTCACACCCATTCCCACAATGCACAGAACCCTTTTATTCCTGCCCATCACCCATCTAGAAAGGGCTGTCCCCTGGTTTTCACTGGTAGAACAATGCTGCACCAACCACAGCAGAACAGCTTTCCCACTGCACATTTTTGATCAATACAGATGACAGTGGATCCTGTCCCAAGAGCAACTACTCAGCTCACCAACCACACTTGGATGCAGCTCAGTGTGTGGTCAGAGTAAACCATTTTCTACGACTTCTCCCAGAAAGGGAAGCACATTCATCTTTACCACAAAACTTCAGAGTATGGAGCCAGCAAGCATTCAGTGTAGTCCAGTCCAGTGCCAGGCATGCATCAAATGTGTGAGGCTCCTGCACAGGAGGGGAAGAAACTCCTACCATTACTCCAGGATGGCTCATTGCAGCTGCCCCCTTCTGCAAGAAGGCCATGGCTGCCACCAAGAGTTCCCAGCTCAGTTCCTGAAATGGCTCATGACCCCTCCTACACCACAGGCTGCAGGACTATCTCATGGGAGATTAATGAGGGCCTAGGTGAAGAAGCAGCTGGAAGAGCATGGGATTATGAGAAGCATGTGAAGTATGGAGTATGAAGCACATGCAATTTTGCACATATACCAGGAGAAGTTGGTTGAGGAACCCTCTGGCTGAACCTGAGGAGTGCTGCAAACTACAGCAGGAACTAAAACATAAGACTGTTAACTTTCAATTGACCTTCATTGTCTCCACTAACATTCCTTCTTGCTCTGGTACTAAATTCCTGATTTTAAGATCCAGGATAATTGACGTAGCAAGCACTGACATTTCCTCCCTAGATAATTTAACATTCATTGCTAAGTCTGAGTTTGAACTGCAGTGATGAAGCCACAGCCCATCCCTTTATTGAAGTCCTTCAACTTTACCTCCACCACCCATTCCCTGTTACATTCTACCCCAAAATGGTCACTAAACAAGACTCCGTCCAGGAACAGGAACCTGAAAACATTAGTTCAAGCAGGTTTTAAGGGAGAGAGGCAGGAGAAGGGAACAGAATTACAGAACATTTTGGTTGTCCAAGAAAATATTACTGATAACAGTCCTTTCTTCCTTGGAAGATTATAACATTATTTTTTCTATCTCTGCACAAAGCAGGGGAAACAGTGGTGATAGAAGATCAGGTCTAGTGGTTGGATACACATGGTGCAGTGTCTTTGAAGTGGGAAAGGAAGGTGATGCCAATCTGAAATTTCTGGGAATAAAATAAAAGTTGGTGTGTCTTTCTTTAAAAGTTTAACCACTCTTAGGCAGGCCCAGGGTCAGGATTTTCTGATGCTGGGTTTCATGGTTCAAATCTCCTCTTGAATGGAAACTCAGTATGGTAGCTGAGAATATAATCTGTTTCTAATTGAATTGTTTCCCAACCCTGTAAACATAGTACAGCAAATTTCTTGAGTAGTAGAAATTCCAGCTGAGTCTTGAGGTTCAACTGCAGTGCAATTCTGCTTGGTCCACCTTCATAGCTGAGCAAATCCTGCCATTCAGCAATATATGGAAAGGGGTGATCATCAGCAAAAATATTTTCCTGGAATAGATTTCTGGATCTGCTCAACAAATCTGAAAAACTACTTCTATCTTCCATAATGGTACCTTGAAAAAAGTGTTATGTTCTCTAAATGTTGGCCTGTCTTTAAAGACAACATTGAAAACTGGTATCAGAGCCTCTAGAAGAAACTGTCCTCTATCCTCCCACTATCTGAGATAGAATTAAAAAATATTTTAACACATTAGTACAGTTTTCATTTTTCTTCTTACTGTTAGTAGCCTTTCTTCCTTGGTCATTGGCTGCAAAAGGTGGCTGAGAACCAAGGGAATCTAACAGTCACATTGCTGGAATAAGGAAAAGTATCCAAATCATGACCTTCTACAGCTGAGTTATACTATAAGGAGGGAATTTCTCAGCTTCTTTCAAAGGAAATATATATATATATATATATATATATATATATATATATATAATGATACTCTAGTCTTTGAACTGAGAGGATCTTTAGCTCCTGAGACTCAAGCCATTCATTCAGGAAAGCAAAAGCAGTATACTAGCAGAAGCAGACAGATTGGAAGAGGCTGTTCATAGAGATGAACAAAAGAAACCTGCAGTAGTCTGAGTGCCTTATGGCATCAAAAGACCAGGATCTTCATCAGGAAGAGACACTGAGGAACTAGTTCATGGAGCAGGAGACATGCCATACTGAACAGGAGGATTTCCTAATGCAGAGGGTTCACTGAACTGCTGGCCAAATTAATGTAGGGTCTACTTGCTGCCAAGTCCACAGTACCACTTGATTGTCAGCAACTGTGACAAGAAAAGGAGGATCAGGTCCACTCATGAGTGGAACAAGTACATGGTGCCTTTAATCACAATACTTGTTCCCCTTGTACATTCAACCTAGCAAGGTGTAGCAACAACCCTGCCTGGACTTGTAGAAGTAAGTCCAGAATACTGAGGTCACAAGCTGCTAGCATGCTAAATACAATAAATAAATAAGCATAATACAACAGGTGTGTGTATAATGCAACAGGTTACATCATGCATAAATCCCTACATGGTTTCACTATCCTTAAAATATAGGTTACACAATTAGATCATACTTAATATACAGCATATAGTTAACCTGCCCATGTTTTTGTTGTTGATCGGTACCAAATACAGTCCTGACCAATAAAATATTCAAAGCTCCTTTGACCTCTGTTACCTGGTCCCATCAGTCTGTTTACCAGTGTAAGGTTAATGGCTTTCTATCTCACCACAGTAAACTGATTTCACTCAATTTTCCTTTGTTAGCTGTATGTGTCATTTTTCAGCTATGCTCTTTACACCATAGTGCCACAGCTTCAAGAACAGGTATTATTGCTAATAAATCAGCTACTCAGTTAATATAAAACATAAATCCTCTACAGCAACCATGACCATCTCCTACCTCAGCTGCAACCAAGGGTGATGCTGAAGTAAAGAATCCTGTTTTAAGGGTTGCCCACTCTCCACCGCTGAGTGATGGCAAGGTTGGACCAGGGGGACCTTCCTTAGCATTCAAGAGGGGAGCAATGAGCCTGAGGGAGTCCCAGAATCCCAACAAAAGCCCACACTCCAAAGCCACTCACAGGAGACCACCCTAGTTTTCCCCAAGATTAATCTTCTCCCATTCCTCCCCCTTGTCAGGATGAAGGTAAGGAACCAAGTGCAGAGATGTTGTTATTTGGGTGCTGTGTCTTGTTGGAGTCCCTTAAATTTCTAAAGGTTAGTGTTTAGCCTTCCCTTTCTAAATTACACATTCCATTACATATCTGTTATAAAAAAAAGTCATTTTCCTTAATTTTTCAGTGGTCCCTCCCTCCTAAGAATGATGAGCTAAAAGTATATTCAGGTTCAGGATGGGCCCCCACAATTCACAGCACATGAAAGTGAGTGGTATATAAATAATGTTGCCATGTTAGTGCAAACATTTCTGTCTGTCCTCTCTACCCCCATAGTCAGAAATATTCAAAGTCAGAAGGCTAGAAGCAGGGTTGTGGAAAGTGCAATTAGTGTTCTATGCTCACAGAAAGCACTGCTAATTTTCAGTGCAGCAGAAGTCTAAAGCACAGAAAAAGGCTCATATCAACATCTTTGTGGTCCTGTTCATAGGCAGAAAATTGAAACGTGATTCCAGCATCAATACAGGAAGTGAAGCATTATTAACTGCTTTCAATCACAGTGGAGATTAGTGTTCCGTAACAACCTAAATTGTCATTAAAGTGACAAGGAGAGGTTAAAAAAAAAAGAGTGCCTGAATACTGCTCTCAGCAAATCTTCATAAGGTCATTAAGAGAGAGTGAGTACTTCCAATAACAAAGCTTTGTAGGCAAGCAAAGATAAAAACATTGCACAATTACTTTATTATAATTTGACAGCACTGTCCACACCACAAACCCAAATATACAGTGATAATCCAAGGGAGCTGCCCTCTTGTCATTGTCTTTAATACACACAATGACACTGGAACAAACAACTAATGATCTGCTTCTAGATAGGAGTAAGTTCCAAAAGGGTAGCACTATTCTCTAGCTTAGTCATGTTTTTGACTAACTGTAAGTCTGGTGACACTTTTAAAGACCAACCAATTTATTTCTTGCAAGAGTTTTCATGGGAAACAAAACACAAAGCTATTTAGCCTCACCTTGCATATCAGTGTTCCCACATGTGTAGTTCCAACAGTTGTGCAGGGTGTGAAAGGGTCCTGTAGCAGTCCATCAGCATGTGACACACCCACAAGGTGCATTCTGATGTGGCTCAAGCAGCCTCCCCTTTAGATGATCTATGCTCTGCCTTTCCTGTGGCAGACTTTGCTTCCAAGTCTCCTTCTGGGATCTTAGCTTTCTGGCCCAGTCCCATCAGTCCATCCCATCTGGGGTACAGTCCACTCCCAGCCACTAAGTAAAAGTCAATGGCGAACAGGCTGTGCCACCCATGCTGCTCCTGCCACTACTGGGGGAGCAGGGAGGGACCTGGGCCAACCCACTGCTCTGGGCCCCAGCCAAGGGATCCTAAGTGCCTCCACTGAGGCCTCCGCATATCTCCAGTCCTCTATACACAACAGTTCCTTAGGCTTCTATCCCCACTGATCCAGTCATATGCTGTCACTCACTGCTCCAGAGTCCAGCTGTCATATGCTCCTTGGATCCCCATCTCTAGACCGCTGCTCCAGTCACTGCTTCAGTCTGCTCCCTTCAGAATCCCCAGTACTGGTCAGCTCACAATATAGCAAACATTGAGTCTCCAGAGTGCTGATTTCCACAGTCAGCCTGCTAAGAAGAGGACCTTTGCCTTGCAGACTCTTAGGAAGACTGAATTTGTATGTCCTGCTGTTCCCTTTTTATACAGCACTCCTGTCCTCTCATTGGCTCGGTGGCTCTAGCAGCTAATTGGCCAAGACACAGAGGCCTTCTTTAACCCTATGTGCACTGTAACAGATCAACCACACCCCTACAGATCCCTCAACACAGGCAGATGTCATCTTCCTCTCTTTTGTGCCAAGACTTGTGCACATCCCTGATTTCCCTTCCCAGCTAGGAATCAAGACCAATGTGCATGTAGTGGTGATCCAACCACTTGTACAGAGTTTGTAAACCAGATTTCTCCTGAGCCACTCAAGATAGAAGCATTCATCTTTATGCTCTACAGGGTAAAAAGTTCAAAGTCAGGGACAATTATAGAAACAGCATTTATCACAAAGACATCCACATGGGTGCCTAGACAGCACAAAATCAGCATACCCAATGCATACTCCATGACCATACTGCAGCTGCCAAACTTCTAAGTGTTGGGGGGACAGTTTCATGAACCAAGGCAGAGAAAGTGTTAATGGTCTCCAAAAAAATAACAGCTGGTACAAAACCACCAAACGATATTGTTTTGGAGACTAAAATCCCTCCTTCTACCTTTTAAGCAGAATCCCGATCTCCTCATCTTCCAAGCATCATAAACCTTAGCACTGTTTCCCACCTTTGGATCTGCCTCTGTGGTTCACTAAACTTTGCAGATCAAGTCTTGGCCATACTCACTTGCCCTTTGTTGTGAGCAATGTATTGGGATATAGAAGACATCAAAGCCCCTGTACAGTTTGCCATGGACCTATAATGTTGGGTGTAGCCAGCTTTTACAGAGCAACAGCAACTACTTCTTAACCAGTATGGTCTATAGCAGGCTTGGCCAAATTGTGGCTCACGAGCCTCATGAGATTTTTCCAAGAAAAACTGCGGCTCCCTGAAGAGCACAGCAGGGAAGGGCGGCATGGTGGGAGACAGGGGCAAGAAGTGTGCAATGGTCAGGGACCGCAGAGAGGTGGTGGCATGGTAAGAGCTGGCAGGGAAGCGGGGGATAGTCACTGCCAGCAGGGGCAGGCAATGTGGTGAGAGCCTCAGTGTGGTGAGAGCCAGCAGGGAAAAGCAGCGTGGTCTGGGACTGCAAGAAGGGGCAGCATTATCAGAGCTGGCAGGGAAAAGCAGCTTGGTCAGGGACTGCAGGGAAGGGGCAGCATGATTAGAACTGGCAGGGAAGGGGTAGCATGGTCAGTGCTGCCAGGGAAGGGCAGCATGGTCAGGGTCGGGGTGGGGAAAAGTGTGGCATGGTTAGGCAGAGCAGAGAAGGAGCAGCATGGAATGAGACTGCAGAGCAGTCTCAACAAGGGTGGAGGAGGGCAGCGCAGTGTGGTTGGAGAAGCCCTGGCATGTTTAGATTTTCTCATAGGCCCTAATGGAGCTTACTCGTTGTTAAAATAAAATTGTGTTTTACAAGTCCTAAATAGGATGTAGAATACTGAGAAATGAAAATACAAAAGGAGAAAAGCTTAAAACTGAATGTAAATTACTTTCAATTTTTGGCACAACTTGCTGCTGTGAAGCATTGTATTCCACAATGACATTCAAAACATTGTGCAATACTTAGAGATCAGCACCTGAGAGAGCTTTTACCTACTGCATTGACAAGTTACTGCCCAGATTTTAAAAAACTTGCCACAAACCTGCAGCGTTCTACATCTAGTTTTCATGGTAACCTGAAGTAATTATTAGAATCTGACGTTAGTAGGATCAATATTTGTCCTGTTTTTATGATAAAGTTAAAGTATGCAATGAATTTTAAGCTTAGTACTTTTGGAGTAGGTAAAAATATGAGTTTGTATGCCTCAGTGCGGCTCTCGAAGATTTAATAATTGACTTGTGTGGCTCTTGAGTTTCATAAGTTTGGCCGCCCCTGGTCTATAGGAATCAAGTCTTCTGGTGCTGAAGGTTTAGTGCAAGCTCCTCAGTTATCTCCATGATGATCTTTTTCCTCATCTGGATGAGCTGAAGCCACTTCTGGTCAGCCTAGGTTTCCATAGCAAAGTGATTCCCACCCCAACAAACTTGTTCTTCTGCATTAAAAGTGTGGGCCCACCCAGAGGGATACTGTGGCAATCCCCACATTCACCACGGATGTATCATGTAAACTAAATGAATTGTCATTGATCCTCAAGATCTGTTGTCTCTGATGTGTTAAAAAGTTATGCACAAAGTCAATTCAGCTTCTAGCTGTTTGCTGACTTCACTGCAAAAACATTTCTCTCTAAGAAGCAGGAGCTGAAAAAGACCATCATCCCATTATTTCATGTCTTGCACCCAGTTAGGCAAGAGTGAAACATGAGCAGGAATTGCCATTGGTAAATGTGTGAAAGTAGGTGAGAATACCAATAACATACACCAAAGCAGTCTCTTGAGTATCTTTTATGCCTATGTCCAGCACAGCATAATAGCTATGTCTACACTACAGAGTTTGGTTAAGCTGGATTAATAAAGTCTGCTTAAAGTAGACTTTATTAAGCCAGCTTAGCACATTCACACTCAGAATGCCAGGGGACTGTCCACGTCCACACTGGCAGCAGCTAGGTCACACTAAGAGTGGTGCATTGTGGGTACCTGGCCCACATTGCACCACAGCAGAGGTGCCCCTCTCTTCTAGCCACTCCCTTACTACAGGAAGTGAGTGACCACACCACCCTCCATACTGGGTGTGGCAGCAGGGAGGTCACGGAGCCTGACATAGCCCAGGGATGTGCCAGCACATCACTCCACAGCCTCTCTGTGTGCCCAGACTTCTCTGGCTCTGGAACAGGTGCTGCAGGGCAACTGCCAGCACAGGGGCAGGGTTGTTAAGACTCAAACATTGGGAAACAGCACATAGAGGAAGGTGAAGTCAAATCACCTGTTATAATGGGGAAAAAAATCCATAGTCAGGATTTAATCCTGCCTTCACACAATCTAATCTAAAAGAAATAGCAACTTTCTTTCTTTCTTTCTTTCTTTCTTTCTTTCTTTCTATATGCTGTTTCCCAATGTTTGAATCTTAACAACTGCTTTGATTTACTGTTAGAGTGTGACCTGATCCTATGTCTTACACTCCCCTGCATTTATTTCCTACCATTCTGTAAATTACCCCATCTTCAAACTGTCTGATGAAGTGAGATTTTTCTCCCATGAAAGTGCATCCAATAAATAAATTTGTTAGTTCTAAACAGTGCCTCTGGACTCTGTATCTTTTTGCAACAATATGGGCAGGGGTCCTCTGAGAAAGGGAGAGGCACAGGGTTGGACAGAGAGGGGGAGAGACAGGCAGGGTTAGGATGAAAAGGGCAAGGGGGAGACACTGAGGATTGGGCTGAGAAGGGCAAGGGGGGATACACGTGTTTGGGCAGAGAAGGAGCGAGACAGGTAGGGTCGGGCTGAGAATGGGTCGGCTAAGAACAGGGCAGACATGTGGGGTCAGGCTAAGAACAGGGGAGACATGGAGTGTCGGGCTAAGAACGAGGGAAATGCTGGGGTCAGGCTGAGATGCCAGAAGATGCCGGGTCAGGCTGAGATGCTTGGGTTAGGCTGAAGTGCAGGGAGATGCAGGGGTCAGGCTGCAATGCAGGGTTTGGGCAGAGAAGGGGGAGAGAGAGAACAGGGCAGATATGAGGGGTGGGCTGAGAACGGGGGAGACAGGCAGGGTTGGGCTGAGAACGGGGGACAAGGGGGGTCCAGCTGAGAATGGAAGAGATGCCGGGTCTCAGTTGAAATGGGAGAAATGGGGGGTCGGGCTGGAGAAGGACGAGAGATTCTGGGTCGGGCTGAGCTGCTGGGAGACGCCAGGGTTTGGCTGAGCTGCTGGGTTGCACTGAGATACCAGGTCGGGCTTAGATCCAGGCAGATGCCGGGGTTGGGCTGAGCTGCCGGGAGAGATGCCGGGTCATGCTGAGATTCTGGGGTCAGGCTGTGATGTGGAGAGATGCTGTAGTCCTGCTGAGATGCTGGGGTCGGGCTGAGAACCGGGGAAATGCCAGGTCGGGCTGTGATGCCTGGTTGGGCTCAGAATGGGGGAGATGCCGGATCAATCGGGGAACATGGGGAGTTTGGCCGGGTTGCACACAGCTGGGAATGCTCCCAGCTGTGTTGTGCCTTCTAGCCAGCCCCCATCCCCATGTTTTCTGTGGTTGGGAGGCCAGTAAAGTCGACTTAAGGCAACTCCCCCTCCACATTGCCTTAAGTCGACTTTATAAAGTCAACTTAACTGTAAAGTTGACTTTATAAATGGGAGTTATAAAGTCAACTTTAGCTGATGCTAAAGTCGACTTTATTGCCCTGCAGTGTAGTCAGGGCTTTGTTTAAGTCGACTTAAGGGCCCTTAAGCTGACTTAAACAAACAGTGTAGACATACCCAATGTGAGCTCCTAGCACAAGTATTGACAGTATGTATAAGAATGTACATACACAGTCTAGCACTTTAATATGCACATTAGTGTAGATATAGCTTATGAATATTTGGGGCATTGTTCATTTAGGCACCAGAGCTGATATAACCAAGGCTATATTTTGTTAACTTGGTCACTGAGAGAGTAGACCTTCCATCTTGCAACCAAAACTAAGACAAGGCATTTGGTGTTCCTATTTTTACCCTTTTTGTATGTGGTATAATATAAGGCACCCTGGTCCAGAGACATAATTTCATCCTTCCAGTATTAGAATAAGGTCATTATTTCTGCTTAAATTCCATCTGTTATAAGAATATAGCATAACACCTTACTGGAAAGAAAAAGCATGGCCAAGAGTGATCTGAAAATCCAATAAATAGTTCTTAATTGGGCAGGATTGTAAACTGTGGCCACTATGATGAAAAATGCACATCTTTTGGTATAGACTCACAAGCTGGAGAAGGAAGAAGTCTTATCAATGGTTAGATTGCCTAGTACACTTCCCCATCAATACAGGACTGCTTGCCATGGTACACTGGATGGAATTTGGTATAATCTAGTTTCTAATGACCGGTTATGAGACTTCCTTTATTTCCTTTGGGATGCTATTGCCCAGCCTATTAGATCTCAGTATTAGGATTTTTTCCTACTCTTCATCCTCATAGACTATAAAGTCAGAAGGGACCATTGTGATCATCTTATCTGACTTCCTGCACAACGCAGGCCACAGAACTTCACCCACTCACTCCTCTAAGAGATCCTTAACTCAGATGAAGTTATTAAAGTCCTAAAATAATGATTTAAAGACTTTAAGATATAGAGACAAGTTCCAGAGCGGTAGCCTTGTTAGTTTGTGTACAGGAAAAACAATGAAAGTTCTATGGCATTTTAAAGAATAACAAATTTCTTTGCGAATAAGCTTTCATGGGTTCCAACCCACTTCAGGTGCATTTGACGAAGTTGGTTGGAGTCCATGAAAGCTTATGCCCAAAGAAATAAGATATAGAGAATTCACAAGGAGATGCCTCATGCCTCATGCTGTAGTTAGATAACCCTGTCCTCACCCCAAGTTTTCCTTCTCTAATTTCTTCCTTTCATAGCACTAAGTAAAATATTTTCTCCTCCTCCTTACTGTTTAACTCTTTAATACTTTTAGATACTCCTTTCCAGCTCCCTCAGTCTTCTGTTAGATACACCATATTCAGGGAGAGGCAAAGGAAATAGTTAGAGCTGGAAGAAATTTGTGTCAATTTCAATTAATTATTTTGGAGCAAATGAAAAAATAAAAAAAAATGGGGAAGATATTGAAATCCTTTTTTTTTTTACACTATTTAAATGAAACATGCTGATTGTTCAGGTTAGATTCACAAGGACATTTATATATGAGTCTCAAACTTCCTGGTAGCCTTTATATCCAGTAGCTCAGGTATTCACCTGAGCTGTAGGAGATCCAGGTTTGAATCCCTGCTCTGAAACAAGGACTTGAACTCCAATCTCCCCATACAGCAGTGGGTACCCTGGCTATGATGCTTTATGTTATTCGAAAGGAGAAGACTGTCTCATTCTTTTCTTGTGAAGCTGTTCCACTTTGTTTAGATATTGAAATATTGATCGAAATAGGAATTAGATTGAACCTGGGTGTCTCACAGCCCAAGAAGAGTACCTTGATCTGTGGGCTAGAGCGCCATTGTCACTCCTTTTGTTCTATTAATCCTTCCCTTTGTTTTGTAAAGTCATAGAGTTTGAGGTCAGATGGGGCCACTAAATCCTCTAGTTTGACCTCCTTTATGTCACAGCCACCAGCACCACCCTGCACGCTAAGCCCAAACATACTATTACGCATACCCAAAAGGTGTTCAACCCCAAACAAATGTGTTCTGACTATTCTGATTTGAATATATATATGTATACACACACACACAAACACATTCACACAATTTTTTTTAATTTTGACAATACCTGGAGCAATTTTTTCATTTTACTTTATTTTTTGGAATTGCCAGAGAACCAAACAGTTATTTATTTACATAATAATAATGGACTAAAATAAATAGAACACACGGAAACATTTTTCTTCAAATCTAAAGCACAGGGCAGCCTACTTCCAACAACAACAACAAAACTAACCAATCATAAGAATAAGGTTGTCAAGAGGCTCAGAACTTTTCCAGCAAAGAGGCAAACATTCACCTCAAAGTAAAAAATTAAAGAAATAATTTGGTTAATTCTTCTTAAGGATGAAACAAACCAGCAAAATATGCCAAACAAGAAAGTATAATGTCCCAGAAGAATGTACAATTATATTCCGTAACCTTCTCAACAAAGCTATCAAGGCTAATGGTAGCATTAATAGGGAAATGCAAATCAAATGGAACCCCCCTCCCCCTCCCAAGCAATTTACATCTAGTCAGCATGAGGGAACAAAAACCTCACTCTGAAAATTAACAAACTGTCAGATGGGAATAAGGATGAGAGAGGCTCAGAATCAGAACTTGGTAGATAAAAATATATATGCACATCAACACTCCTACTTCTTCTAAAGGTGAGTTCATGTTACAGCCATGTGTCCTAAATGAAATTATAAGGGCCAGGATCCCTGAGCCCATACTAATTGGTACTCCCAGGCCTATCTGCTGCAGTGAGTCATTAACACAAAATTGGTGTGCTAAACTTTGAGTGGCTTGACATAATTACTGAACCAAATGTAGACTACAAACTTCACAGAGTAGCACCTATAAGTCTTCTGTAATTCATAGACTAAACAATTAGTAGATGAACTGTATATGTTCCTAATTTTATCTTAATTAAATTGGTCTATGTAGCTACTCACAGGACTAAAAATTTAATAAAAGGGGTTTTCTAATAAAATATGACAGGATAGTAGTCAATCCACATGGAGATACTCTGAGTTGGATCTCTTAAGAAGACTATGTCTTAAGAAAAGCAGATTCTTGTACAGCTTTTTCTGTATATCTTAACTTAGAGGGTCTCTTCAAAGTGTAGGGCTCCATATTCTAAGGTGCTGAGCACTCTGGCCCTGATCCACCAAACCATTTGAGCATGTGCCTGACTTTAACCATGTGATTAGTAATGATACTATTATATGGTTAAAGTTGAACAGATGCTTAATTGATTTCCTGGATTGAAGACAAAGCATTCAGCACATTGAGAGACTGAACACATAGTTCAAAACACAAACAAAACAATTCATATTTGTAAGATTGATAATCTTAAGATAAGGTTTTGGAAGTTCTAAAAATGATCTTAATTCTGACCACTGTATTTCCACACTGCTTCTGTATACTTGAAATTTCATTACCAAGACTAATGAACCTACTTATCCAACACAGACTATATTCTTACTAGCCCCTCTCATACGGAAAATACATACTTAATAACCACATGTCAGTCCCAAATATGAGACCATTCTGTGATAGAGATGCAGGAGTCTCATTTCTTCTCCTACACATAGAGATCAGACCTTACAATTTTTTCCATTTATCCTTCCACAATGTTACTGGAAACACCACATCCCTGTTTTTACTTTCTACAATGGTATTACAAAATAAGAGACTCCTTACTGGTTCTTATCATGGTCCTTCTTCTTCACCTGTATCCAACAATGACTCACAGCAGAGCTTCAGGGAGAGTGTGCAGAGCACAGCAATTATGGAGTGATCCATTTCTGTTTCGACTCCTGGCTTCTGCAAGCCATAGGTTTAGAGTTGTCCTTCCTAACAGGAAAAAAATTGTTTAGCTAATTTGAATATTTATTTACTTGTATTCTGGATGCAGAACGTGGAGTCTTTACTCCAAATCACACAGCACCCAACAAAATGCTCTACTGTCATTCATTGTTGACACACCTATTTCCAAGCTTCTGTGGGAGAAAATCCCACTTCATCAGATGCTTTGAAGATGGGGGATTTACAGAAGAGGGATTTTCTCCCATCAAAGCTCATGCAATAAATAAATCTGGTAGTCTTTAAGTTCCAAAGGGGCAGCTGTGTTAGTCTAGTGAAGCAAAATTAGCAAGGAGTCTTGTGGCACTTCAAATTCTTCAAACACCTACAAAGCATCTAACAAAGTGGGATATTCTCCCATGAAAGCTCATGCGATAAATAAATCTGTTAGTTTTTAAGTGCCACAAGACTCTTTGCTTTTTTTGTTAGCCTTTAAGTGTGACTGGACTCCTTGCTTTTTTGCTGGACTACACTAACACAGCTGCCCCTTTGGAACTATTTCCAAGCCTAGCTCTATATAAGCTGGTTTTGGGAATGTTCTGGTGAGCAGATCCTTGACTGTCACAATGCAAAGAAGGAGCCCCCACCCCTACCCCATCTGCTGACTAAGCAAGGGAGGTGCCCAGTAACTAGACTTTGCTTACAACTGACATAACTCCATAGACCTGTAGCATATCTTCACCGATAGCTGATAAACTGCAAATTGGTAACCTTAAGAAAACACTTCAAGAGTGTCAAGATTTTTTGCAGAAGATAAGCAATTTACTGTTATGTGTATATTTAAAAAATGCAGGAGAGTTTCAATAAAGGAGAAGCGGCTGGGCCCCTTTCACTCTTCAGGAGACTCAGGGAGCAGGAATAGCAGATTGAACAATTTACAGCTAATTCTTTTCTGGAATTTAAAAACGTCAGTGAATTTGTCAACTGAGTTTTTGGAGTGCCTGAAACCATTTACTGGCCCAGCTAAACTAACTCCCACAGTGCCAGCTATTTAGAACCATGAGACACCTATATTTGTTGGTATGAAACATGAAATGTCCTACATTTTGATTACAGTCCCTCAACAGCAATAAATTTAGCAGGATAGTTTCATTCTGAGAATTCACAAGTTTCCTTGAGTTTGGTTATGAAGCTTCTGTGCTTCTTAAACTACAGATTTTGTTTCAAGGTACTTACAGGGTTTACAAAAAACAGGGCAGGCTAATTATATGCTGTATATTAATTATAATCTAATTACGCAACCTGCATATTAGGGATAGTAAAACCATCTAGTGATTTAGGCATGATGTAATCTGTTGCATTAGGCATTCACCTGCTGTGTTATGTATATTGTAGTTAGCATGTTAGAAAGGTATATATATCCTGTGAACTCTAAATTCTGTGCTTACTTATATGGGTACAGGTGGGGATGTGGCTACTTCCTGCTAGGTTGGATGTAGAAGGGGAACAAGCAGCTTGATTAGAGACACTATCTACCCATTCTGCTCTTGAGTGGACCAGATCCTTAGTTTCTTCTAACATTTTTCCCTGCCAAGCACCTCAAACCAAATCTTGCAGGATTCAAACAGTGCTACATAATAGAATCCACTTCTTCCCATCACTTCTTTTAAAAACTGATTTTTTCCAAATATAGAATCCACCTTGGCTCTGATTCATTTGTAAGCAGCATTGATTTCTCCAGCATGCATACAGTACTGGGTCCAACTGGATGTTCTATTTAAAGAAAGCAGAAACAAAGTACTTTTTTAAAATTTTATTTTTAATACAGTGATCACACAGCAGCATTGTTTGAATTTGTATTTAGTGACATCAGCATGGAAGTCATTTTAGAATATGCCTCAGGTATCTGGATTTGTAGATATAGCCTACTGCTTTATAATCTCCTTTATATATATGAGCACAGACTACTTGACATCCATTTTAGTGTGTAATACCAGAACATATTTAAAGTCAAGTATGAAGCAACATCCTTAAACTACCAAGTTATGCCTTATGTTTGCACTTGTTCTGGCCTTGCCCTTTCTGACTGGATTTTGGAAGCCTCATATTCAGATTTGGAGAAGGCACCATTTGTAAATAAATATTAATATATTTAGTGAGTAAACAGGCTGGTCATACAGCCTCAGCCATGTGGAAAGAATAGAAGGACTTATGTGACAGAGAAACATTTTTTCAGGACCTCAATGAGCAAGGCTCATCAAAGTTTAAAACTATTCATTATTATTATTATTATTACTACAATTTAAATTTCAATAGTGCTAAGATGTCTTGCCAGGTTGGGACCATTGTAGTAGGTACTGCACAAACATATAGTAGAAGACAACCTCTGACCCAGAGAATCTACTATCTGAAATACAAGCCTTTACAGGCAGAGGAAACAAACAAATCAGCAGGATGGGTACATGTTTTTGGAGACAAACTGCACAAGTATTTTTTAGCCAAGCAACAGCAATAATCACAATTCTCCATCTACCTAGAAATTATCAAATAGGAATTTCCAGTATATATTATGGCAGAGATGAGTATTAAAGTGGGAGATAAAGGAGGATAAGGTTGGAAACTGGCAGGGCTGTCATGCAGGATGTTCACACTTCTCCCAAGTTTCCAGATCAATACAAGTTGGAGGGTAGGAAGGAAAAAAAAAATCTTCTATTACACTCTTCTTCTTCCAGCTTTTCAAACACCATGCTCTACATAGTTTCTCACGAGCTCAGCCATCAGAACTTTAGAACTGTCTGGCCTCTTTGATAAAGGAATTCCCTTCCCTTCTTTAACATCCTTTCTACCTCAACCATATCTATACCTGCATTAGAGCAAGAATGACCCTTAAGTTTTATTCACAGATACCAGTCACTGAACGGTATGCAAGTAGCTCTGTCTGGCAATATACAATTAATGCTTCTTCTCCTTCCAACTTAGTCTTCTTTTCTCCTCCCAACTCTACGAGCTGACCAGGAAGAAAACTGTAGAGCACCGCATTAAGAATTTCTTTTAACTTGGAGGAAGAATGCTTCTGCACAGAATCTCTCTCTTACCTATCCTTTTTCTCTAATATATGAAGAGTCAAAATAGTCAATATAATCAGGTGGTAAGCTTATGGCCCCTTCTGATGTGCCCTCAAACATTAAATGGCTCTCCATGATTGTCCTGTACCAGTAACTATCTTCTCATGGCTATCAGGGAATGCATCTTCTTTGCAACATCATTTGGATCCGCTCATTAACAGTATAACAATTGTGTTCCCCATATAGGATTGGAATGTCATGATATTCATACTATTCTTTATGTTTGCACACCAGATTTTTCCATATGACACAGGATATGCTTTAGCACTTAAGAAACAATGAGGGACGTTAAGAACAGAGAGATCCTTAATTCTGACTTTCTCTACTATTCTAGGCAGCGCTTGAATCCTGCATATTTTCTGAATGATAGTTTTGGAGGTTTACTATTAGTCACAAGCGTGATTTCTTTGTCTTTTATGCATACTGAAATGCTGACACTCACTCAGGAATGTTTGGTTGTTAAACAGACAGCCTGATGAGCAGAAGTCTATGTTGGTGTAACCTAATGAAGCCTTCTGTTCTATGTTTATTCTCCTCAATTTGTTCTTGTCTTCCTATAGCTTCACCACATTAGCTACTAAACAACAATTGTTATTTTAGCTGCCAATATTGAGTATGGCCTTAATAGACCACTTGGTCATAAATCAATTGTCCTAATCTGAATATTTCTACACGAATTCAGGAAATAGAAAGATTGCTTTATTTAATTCACGATACTCCAACAACCAGAAAAATAGCTACCTTGAAACTGGAAACAAGGTCATTATTTTACCATGCCTTGATTAACTTAAGTCCCATACTAAAGAACATTTACCAGACCACCAATCCAATATACCCTCATATCTTTCCATCCGAGGCTTCTTTGCTCACTCATCTGAAAATCCTTTGTGTTAAGACTGTGTCTGTATCTGACACTCACTTTCTGACTATGTCTGCAACATCTCTACACACATCTTTTATGTTCCTGGTCAGTTTTAATTGAATGATAAATTTTGAACAAACTTATTCAATTCAGTTATTTGATATCAGACAATCTCTTGCCAAAAGCCCCATTTACAAAAATGCCTGTGGCACTTTTAAAGACTAACAAATTGATTTATCACACGAGCTTTCATGGGAGAAAATCCCACTTTATCAGTTGCTTGGTAAGTTGGCCATCTTCAAGTATCTGATGAAGAGGGATTTTCTCCCATGAAATCTCATGTGGCAAATACATTTGCTGGCCTTTAAAAGTGCCCCAGGAATTCCAATTCCTCCAGAACTAGACTATCATGGATACCTTTTTGGAACCTGTTTACAGGAGTCCACTATAGAGAGAGAGACTAAAATATGATAAATTAATTTGTACATTCATTGTATTTTGGAGGCAAATCATTTTTCCTTTTTGATAAGTTTGTGGATGAATTTTTTAAATAATTCTGGTCAACAGCCAGCATGTTTCCAAATTTAGAAAAGCTTAACAAGAACAATATTTAAAGGGAACTGATATAGTATTTGTAAACAGGATTACTAAATGCCTAACAGTAGCTTTGTATCTAGCTTAATTTTTCATCACTCATCAGGTGCACTAGAACGTCTGGTGTTTGCATTTCATTTTTTGATTTTGTTGCACTTAAAACAGCTCTAATTTGTGCAAACATTTACTTAATACCTGTAAATTGTGAAACTGTGAGTGCTTGCACAGTAGACAGACGACTGAGCTTCATCTCTCTTGGGATACTGCTGCTTCAGCAAACAGAGATTCACGTCTTACAGTACATGGAAAATATGCCAGAGAAATAAAGCTAGATGTATGAGTCACCTGTTGTGCCTAACTCATGCATTTTACAGACATTGCAGCAGTCACTATGGTAGACATGAGCCATGTGAACTGCTTTTAATTGCCTCCAGAGCAAAAATTAAACCTGCTAGCAGTAATGCTATACTTTTACCATGGATATGACAGATGACTTTGTGCTTGGTGTTGATAATACGTAATAGAGTGGTAGCAGCAATGAACACTTTAGTTGTATATTGGTTTGTATTCTAGCTTCATCATAATGTGCACATAATTTCCTAAAAATGTCACTGTCTGGCTCTAGCTTTCTAGATTACTTTTCTCTATTCAAAGGTAATTTTTAAGTTTCATGAAAAAATGATTCACCTGTATGTTTTAAAAGCATGAAAAGCAAACACCAAATAATTATTTAAAACGTTACAACTGGCATTACCATTATTCTGAACACATTTTATATATTATATCATTTTTTGTCCATTTTATATCTGCCTTTTATATTTAGATTGCAAATTCTTTGGGATAGGCACTATCTTATTTTATTTGTGTTTGCACAGCAACTAGCAGAGTGGGAGTTACCTCACTGTTGTGATGTCTAAGAATGACTGTATGTGAAAAGGTCCACCCAGCCTTGTCCAAGGGTGGGCCGTCTGCTTGCTGCAAGTGGATTAAAACAGTTCCTAGTCTCTAGTCCCTTCCAGGGAGAGAAAAGGGTTTGGGGAAAAACAGTATGCACCAACAAATACTCTACAATACAGAGATAAGGCATTGCATCAGTAGTCCAATGTCTTTACATAGGGTACGCAAACCACAAGTCTTTAGGTACAAGGGGGTAAACAACGAGGTATCAGACGGAGTTGCCATCTAGGGGAAAGGGAGAGGAGGAGAGGGTCACAGGCCCGCCTTACTCCACTGTGTCCCAGCCCAGGGCCCTGACAGTGGCCACGGATCCGACCACATGGTCAGTGGGGATCTGGCTGCAACATGCCGACTAGTATGGGGCTCAGTCCCGGGTATTCCCCTGGTCTACTGCCTTCCCCCTGTCCCTTTAGTACCTCTTCAGCCCCTTCAACTGAGTCCTCCAGGTAGTCACTTAGGGACAAGGAGCAGAGGCCATTCATTTTATCTGGTGGGGGTAGGTCACGAAGCTCCAGTGGGACCGCCATCTCCTGTGGTGGGGGTAACTCGGAAGCTCCACTTGGTCTGGTGCAAGGGGCAGTTCTTCCAGGTCCTGCCATGTAGGGAGGTTAGCTTCCTGCGTAGCAAGCAGCAGTTCCTCCAAATCACAGGAAGACAGTGGCGGGGCTGGGTCATGGCAGTCTGGGCCTTCAGGGGATAAGTTGGGGTTCCTGGACTCTGGCTGTCCTCCCAGCCCACTAACACCAGGTGAAGTGGGCCCCTCCTCAGGGGCACCTGCCATGGGTGGCTCAAGCCATCCACCTTAGTACGGGGATGAAGGCCTGTGGGTAGGTGAGTATTCCCTCTGCTGGAGGGATGGCTGGGGTGGAGGAACCGGGAGAGAGCCATCCTTCCTCTTCAGCATCCAGGGCTGGACTGAGCTCCCTGGCCTGGCTTTTATACTTCCTGCCCCGACCCTTGAGCTCTGCTTTGATGGACAGATATCCGGTGGCCATATTGCCTCCGCTAGGGGTGGCCATGTTACCCCTTTACACTGTAATAGAAAAATAAAATAATTATAATCGTTCAACATGGTTTTTGGCAACTCAGACAAGATTTTCTCCATTCAGATCATCCCATGGCACAGCTGACTATTTCTCTTACCACGGTACTAATAACCCCCAGCCTCACCAGTGATGAAGCACCCAATGTAGTATGTGTCACCAAGACTTGGCTAGATGATACTGTAAGCCTTGAACCTGACCTTCAGTTTAGATATTGATCTTGAAGGAACAAGAACCCTGCCACTCTCTTCTCTTCCAACTCTCAGGCACCAGGAAAGAACCAAAGTCCTGATTCAACTATACTTTACCAAATTCCAAAGCACCAGAGGACAAGAACACTTCACCAATAGGATTTGGCTTTAAGACTCTACTCAATCATCATCACTGGACATTAACATTGGCCACTGACACACTGACATGAAAGTGGTCCATTCTTACCCACCACCCACATAGATCTCCTTGGTTTTCTGACATCCTGCACCAGATGAAGAGAGAGGAGGGAGTCTCATGCAAGAGTGGTGGAAAATGACAGCTGACACAGACAGAATGAAACAAATTCCTCCAAATATATGCTGAGGCAGTATTACAGGCCAAGAGAGCCTTCCTTATAGCCTCTCCACCTATGGGAGATTTCCAGGATGATACACCGCTTTAGCAACTTGAGTGTCTACATCCTATATCAGAAGTAAATACCAATAGCTGTGAAGAACTATCATGTTCCTTAGCTGAAGAGATATGTATTTGGGAAGGTTCTCAAGCATACGTTGGCATGGCATACGAGCAGCACCTTTATGGTGCATGTGTGACCACACTGCATGGAGGATGCCATTTTGTTCTGGAAATATTGTCATTATTATTGCTTGAATTCTGGCACCTCTTTCTTTACAAATTAAGTGCTGGATAGACTCCAGTGCTCCAGGGCAGCATTTAATCATTTTAACCCTGATATCTAGCTTTCTCTTCTCACTATACCTCATTCACTACACACCTTCCAACTCATGCAACCCATGAGACAGGTGTCCTATTGACAACACCATGTTTATTACACAACCCTGATTCATCTCAGACCAGGTATATTCTGTGCAATGAATGAGACAGGCTTCTTGTTGAGAAAAGGTTTTGTGATCCTGTAAAGGCTATTCCATAAGCTATGTATACAAGGAGTAGGAAAAGGTGATTTAAGGTTGCACTGACTGGTCTGGTCAGTTTTATGGCTGCTTTTCGTTGTTGGACAGCAGTGAAAATAAGGTGGCTAATATCAATTTTCCTTAGAAACTGCTGGGGATATGGAAAGTATTTTTTTTTCCAAATTTCAAAACAGCAACAACAAATTTAGAATCCCTAATTCATGGCAGATTTTAGCGGAAAGTGGTTTATTGCTACAAAGGGGGTCTAAACTAAATTTTGAAATATTGCAATTTCTCATAAAATGGAAATTCCAAATTTTGGCCACTTCTATGCCATTTATTTTCAGATAGAGGAATGATGAGACTCTGGAACTTTGGGTTCCATTTCAGGATCTGTGAGGGAGTGTTCTTTGAACAATGTTCTCAAGTTTTTTGAAACCAGGGATTGGCTTGCTGCCCTCCTAAACTGTGCCAGGGAGATCTCAGTGGCTGGTATAGATCTATTGGAGAACCACTGCTCTAGATCAGTCCTGGTCCCCCGTCTCCCCCCGGCCCACTCCTTGTTTCTTAAGTTTCTCAGGCCATTTTCAGTTTTTCCTGTAGCTCTGTTGAGGCTAATGGTGTATGTCAATTTTCAGCAGCTGAGGATCTGATGCACTGTCTTTAGAAAATACATATTTTAACAAGAGATATAGCTATAGAGGAAATTGTTATACTGAGATCAGGAAACCCTATCTACAGCAATTAGATCAAATCTATATTCTCCTTCATGTAAAGCAATGGTATGATTATCTTTATTAACCTTGTAAATGTTCTAATTAAAGTAAAATCTGAGATTCAGAAGATTAACATACAAGATAAGGAACTCTTTCCACTAACACTGAGTTGGTCAGAAGAAAAATGAGAAGGTTCTTTCCCTGAATAGGCATTGACTAGTGCAGTGATGAGTGTCACCACCTGCTCTGATAGCTTCTATGTGAGTCTCAGCAAACTGCTCTAACCAATTTTTTTTTTTTAATAGGAGGGCAGTAATTGTGTGTTATTCATTCTCTGAGTGCCCAACTTGACACCTGGGAACCTTCTTTGGAGGGTGCTGAACACTCATAGCTACAACTGAAATCTCAGGGAGCTGTGCTTGATTATGTAAACTGCTCAGTAATGCTAAGTTCCTGAAAACTGAAGTCTTCAGCATCTCAAATTAGGAACCTAAAATTAGTTGACGCTTTTGATGTTAACTTTTCTGTTCTTCAATTCCCCATATATAAAATGGTGATGAAACCCCCATTTCTCAAATAAGAGTTATGGGTCTCTTCTTGTAAATGAACTCCTCAGACTCATGGTGTTGAAGAGAACTTAACCCTTTTTCACTCCACAAGAATAAAAGAAAAATTCTCACTACAGAAATTTCAAGATACCAGTAACGCAGAAGTGGTATTTTTGTAATTATTATTAGGAATGACAGTTTATAAATGTCTCCATGCCTTAGCAGAGATTCTCTTGGAGTTCTGTAGGTTGCTCTTGAGTCTACTGAGTCAGTGTTTTGTTTTGTTTTTCAAACTGATCTCACAAGAAAGAAGATGCTTCAATACAGTTCAAGAAAGTTTTAAAAATGAACAATTTTATGAGGTAAGAATATTGCTGAACAAAATATTAGCATTCTATCCAAAAATCTAAATTTTAGAGTTCAAAAGAAAAAGCACCAAGAGATAGCAATGGAGAATGTGATAGTCAATACAATAAAAGAGAAGTGCCTTCCTCTATGTTCTCTGGCAAATAAATAAGAGATACAAACAATAATGTGTTCTCACCAGAATCATGTAAAATTATTTCCAAATTTCACCTAGATGAGCACAAAAATAAATGAAACATTCCCAGATTTTTAAATACTAAAAACAGCCTTTGTTGAATTTATTCCTTACCAAAAGAGTGAACACATGATTTGCTCATTTAGAAACAGCTCAATTATATTTTTCTTTCCCTTGAAATCTAACTCTAAGGGCATCACCTTAAACTCAGCTTTCAAGTGGAATCATTAAGCATTCACAATGCATTAGGAGTATGTATTTGGGGGAGGACGGTTATCTTCTGCTAAACCAAAAATGAGAGTTCTGTGGCACCTTAAAGACTAACAAATTTCTTTGGGCATAAGCTTTTGTGGGCTCCAGCCCACTTCATCAGATGCATGAAATGGAAGTGACAGTTGAGAGGTATATATACACATGCCAGGATGAAAGAGGGCAAATGTTAGCAAAATTAGAGTAGATGAGGCCCCTTCACACCAACTGTTTAGAAGGTGAGAATGTGTGAAGAGGTGAAATTACTTTTTCAACTGGTTTGAATGTGCCTTATCTACTCTAACTGAATTGACTTTGCTAACAGTTGCTCTCCTTCATGCATATGATGAAGTGGGTTGAAGTCAATGAAAGCTTGTGCCTGAAGCAATGTGTTAGTTTTTAAGGTGCCACAGGACTCTTGTTGCTTTTGCTGTACACAGACTAACACAGCTACCACTCTGGACATTCTTCTAAACCAGTGGTTCCCAACCTTTTTGCTTGAGGGCCACAGCCATCATTTTTAAAACCCTGAAGGGCTACCGGTCTCCATCAGCAGCTCCTCCCCCACACTGCAATCAGACAGAAGGAGGTCAGTGAGTACACTGCCTCCCCACTGATCTCCCATCTCCCTGACTGCAGTAGGAAAACCACATGCATCCTCTAGCCCTGTGCACTCCAACTCAGCCTCTTGGCAGTGGCTTCCTTCTGCAGCCAGGGGAATGGAAGATCTGTGGTCCCCTCCTTTTGGCTCCAGCAGAAATGCCAGTGCCTATGGACTTAGGTAAACTGCTTTGCCATGCTCCTTGCTACAGACAGGGGAATTTTAGTCCAGCAGAAATGCACTCCTTCTGGGTCCTTAGACACTGGCTCCCTTCTGAAGCCAGCAGGAGGAGAGCTACAGACCACTTTGAAAGGTCCCAGGATACAGGTTGGGAACCCACTGCTCCAAACCTTCGGAGAAAGCCACAGCTGGTGATGGGACATTTGGATGGGATGGACCAGGGCTTTGTAGTGACATCAAGCATTCTTTCTCACAGTTGTTTATCTGGCTGCTTCTTGCACTCATACTCATTTGCAGAGTGAGCAAGGAATTTTTTTCTAAGCCAGACCTTTGGGTTTTTTCACGTTCTTCTGCAGTGTGAAGGTACAGGTTGCTTTCCAAGATTATCTGAGTATATCTCACTGAGGCCGAGTCTACAGTGCTATGAAATTTCAGCCGCAGTCAACAGGAGTTATGCAAGCTGTTGAAAGTAGATTTCTTCCTGTTGACTTCCTATTTCCCTTAACTCTATGTCTTCATTGTACTGCACCACTAGAGAGTGTGGTTTTACTAAGTCAATTTCAGGATCAGTTTAGTGCATCATAACTGACCTCTAAGTCAATCAGGAAAGATCAATCTGACAGTGGTGATTTTGCTGAGGTCAGTGCAAAAATGGCCTTGATGATTTACCTGCCATTGCGGGAGCTTTGGGCATTTGTGCACCTCAGTCCCTCCTGTTCCTTGCTGGGTGCATGGAATAATCTAGTCTTCTATAGAATGTAATACTGTGGTCTAATTTTGGTTGTTGCGAGTAGTATGTGGATGCTGGAAGGTGTTGGTGGCCTCTGACATACAGGAGGTCAAACTGGATGAACTTGTGATCCTTCTGGCATTAAACTTTATCAGGAAGCTCAAAGCCATGAATATAATACATTTAATGGAGATAAGACTCTTAGGCTGTGTTCACACAGCACTGTTATTTCGAAACAACAGAGGTTGTTTCGAAATAAGAAATACCCTGTTCACACGACGCACAGTTTTTTCGAAACAACTTAAACCCCATGTGGGGACGAAACAATGTTGTTTCAAAATGATTGTTTCGAAACAATGCCGTCCAAACGTGTTGTTTCGAAACAATAGTGACTTGTTTCGAAATAACTGTTGCCTGAAACTGCTATTTCGCTTTGAGCTTTTTTCCTTAATTCGAATTAACAAACTGTTAATTTGAGTTGTTATTTCAAAATAAGGCATTATTTCGATAAAAATTGTTTCGACACAACTTGTATCGAAATAATGCCTGTGTGTGAACACAGCCTTAGTCTCTGTTCTTTCTTATGAGACTCCGAATAAAAGGGGAATTTCCAGACACTTTTCCTTCACTGCCTCTTCTTTCAGATTAAATGTTGTTTGATTTCTTTGTGATGGTCTGCATGAAATTCCATACAGTTTAATCTTACTGCTTATAATAAAACAGAACTTGATGAGAAGGAGAAATCACATTTAAACTAAATAATGGTATGCAGAACCCATCTAGTCAAACTCTTCTAATGTTAATCAAGTAAGGTAGCATTTGAGATTGTTACAGGGCAAAAGCAAAATCATATATTTCTGAGGAATATTCACATGGTTCAGCTTGTTCCTTTTTAACCTGATTCTTTTGTCAGTTAGTGTATCAAGACCCATCCTTTTATCTCCAGATACATTAGGTGTCACTCCCACTTACAATTTACTTCACTGATGTACTTTTTAGGTTACTTTGAGGTGCCTGATTTATTTGTATGCCACATATTCCTTTCAAAAGCTGGGTATATAGGTGCATAGAGATGGGACTATATTATTGTCTCTCTCTCTCCTGTTTTTGTGTATTTTGCACATATTCACTGTTGTAATTACTAGCTGGGTAAATGGGTTTTGGGCTGCAGTTTTTCCTCTTAACATTTTCAAATTTTCTTTCCAAATCAGCATTCCATTCTCCAGTTGCTCTCTGCTCCTGTATGATCATTGATTACTGGTATACCAGCAGAAGTAGAATTAAGGGTTCTATTCCCAGCTCTCACTGTCTGACATGAGAATTTCTGTGACAGTTTTCCTACCTGTCAACACAGGCCTATCTTGCCAAACTAACATGTAGAAGGAAGTATAGAACAGTTGTAAGAAATATTGTTACTGTACATTAATAGCATATGTGGCCAACATATTGAGTTAAAAGTCATGAGGGCCATCTACATATAGCATTTTTATTTCATTCAAGTTTGGCTTCCTTAAATCCATGGAATACAAAGACTCCCATTCATTGTCTTCCCTTCAAATCATAAATCCATAAAGTATCACTCTATGCATTAAGGTGCACTGTGTGGACTAGATGGAACAGAATATATGTAGAAGGAATAGGAGAGTTTTTCATCAATCACCATGGTAGAAACAAGCAGCAAGGGGGGGGTAAGATTCAGACACTAGACAATTGAAAGGTCATAGGCAAAAAAGTTTTGACAGCTACCAGAAAAGCCCATTAAAAAGCAAGCGAACAAATGAGCTATTTCTACTAGTAGTACTATATATTTCATTCAGTTGTTCCTTTATTTTCCCCTCAAAAACAGCAGTGTTCCAGCTGAAAGCTTTTGCATAGTCTATATTCTGTATGCCATGATTCTTATTCCTTTAAAGGATTTTTTTTCAAGTGATTACTTTTTAAGAAGGAGCTTCTTCTGTCATGTTTTTTATTATTATTTTTTTAATGGGGGAAAAATTGATGTGTGCTTCTTTTGCTTATAGTGGCCTTCCATGTTATCAGAAGAAACTTCATTTGAAGAACAATTTTCTTGATTATTGTAGGAAAATATGTAGGGGAAAAATCAGAAAGGCTAAGGCACAAAATGAGATCAAACCAGCTGAAGGCATAAACGATAACATGAAAAAAATTCAAATACATTAGAAACAAGAGGAAGACCAAGGATATCATAGGACTGTTATGCAATAAAGAGGGAAAAAACAATAATAGAAAATGTGGAAATGGCAGAGAAACTAAATGATTTCCTTGTTTCGGTCTTCACTGGGAAGGTTTGTGGTGGTTGGATGTCTGATGTGGGGGGAGAGGGAGCACTACAAATGGGATAGGATCAGAAGCTATAATAGGGAAAGAACAAATCAAAAATTACAAGTTAGATGTCTTCAAGACCCCAGGGCCTGAAGATATGCACACTAGAATACTCAAGGGGTATGGCCACACACACTTATTTCGAAACAACAGAGGTTGTTTCGAAATAAGAAGTGCCACGGCCACACAACGCATGGCCATTTCGAAACAAGCAAACAGCCTGTTTCAAACTGGCCGTGCTCCTCCCAAAACAGCTTAAACCTAGTTTACTGTCGAAACAGGGTTGTTTCGAAACAGAGGTTTCGAAACAGCCCTGTTCGGACATGTTGTTTCGGAACAAAGTGTTCCGAGACAATTTCCCCTCCTCCCAGGGTGCTAAGCATCCTGGGAGGAAGGGCTGACCCCTCAGCACCCTGGCCAGGGTGCTGAGGGGTGTCCACGG